>OZ023267.1:108235553-108538053 GCA_964006375.1 Tillus elongatus
ATATATATATATATATATATATATATATATATATATATATATATAAGCTTTTATATTGACAATTTACATACAATGTTTATGTATGACCCTGTAGATTTTCTTAATGTATTTGTTTTTGTTTAATAAATGTTTATGACTGTGGTGTTTTAATTATTTGAGTCCATACCTGTAGATATGTTATATTAAAATTAACTTTAGTGTAATATTGGTTGCATATCCCCCTTATTCCTCAGTCAAATGTAATAATTATGATAATTTACTGAAATCGATTTACCTTTTTAATTTACTTACTCTGCCCTGACCCTCTTTCTTCTCAGTGGTGGTTTTTGTCAATTAGGAGAAAAATAGCCTGCTAATATGCAATTAATCTTAATTTATGTTTTTATTATTTACGCAAAGAACTACCTCTTCAATTTTATAACAAATTTTATTTCATAGAATTTTAAATTCAAACTTAAAGCGGATCCTCAATGAAAAATATTAAATTTTATTAACAAAGTAGATTATTAAAATTACTGACAGAATTTTTATTGGTATTAAAGTTTATAAACAATATTTAAAATGTCTTTTCGAATTTTGCACTGCGGACTTCACGCCCGCTAGGTTTCTAACTTTTAACTATTGTGAGAACGCAAATAAGATTTCTGTTTATTTATTTAGAAGTTCTAATTTCCCACAAATGCTTTATATTGATTGATGTTTGACAGAATTGATTGTCTTTATTTGATGTTTCTGTCCCCTTGTTGTGATTTAAACAAAATAAAATGGATTTTAAACCTTGATTCCTGGCTAGTTTTGGTAGGTAAGTCTGGACGTGGTTATTATATATATATATATATATATATATATATATATATATATATATATATATATATATATATATATATATATATATATATATATATATATCTGTTTCTGGTGTTTTTCTTACGTTCTCGTTTCCTCTTTTGTCAAGGCATTATATCTTGAAATAATTATTACCTTTTTTGACAGCTGTACATCTTTGAAAAAGCCCGCTAAGTTTTAAATCTTATTACTCCACATCGCTACTATTAAAAATGACATTTGGCATAACCTTACTTCTAGACAGTAATAAATAATACTAATTTTAAAACGAAAACACTTATAAATGCTGTGATCTTGATTTAAAATGTCTCACAACACAAAAACACTTTGTCTTTGATACACTTTAGTCCATTGCTTACATAAAAACACTCTCTTATATACAAAGTGTTTGTTTTTTTATCACATCTTATTCTAACTTATTAAGGTGAATATTGTTTTTAGAGCATAATTCTTTGGTTTGAATGTCATGATTAAGAGTTTAAGCTATTTGCATACAGAATTTTGGGTCATTTAAACCCATTTAAAGTGAGATACTATCCAAATTTGCTAGTTATAATCTCAAAAGTTTCATTAATGATTATTTTAATAAACTACGGCCTTTTATACCTGTCATTGCCCATCCAAATAACACTGACTAATAATAATAGAGAATATGCTTGTATATTAATGTTTTTATTTTGTTTTTATGTTTTAGTGTAAAGAAAAATGTCGAACGATATGGATATATACAATTTACATCACGTGTAAACTGTAAGTATTGTACTTACTACTGACCAGTGGTCCAATTATTGCAACAACGTTGCTAAGATAACCCCCCAATATACCTAGGTCTGAACATTTACATATTTCAACACATATAGGAGTTTAACGTCATCAAATTAGACTTCCGTAACGGTTTTCCTTTTTTGTTTTATAGTGAAATTTATATGGAATTTGTATTATGTACACTTTGATGTACTAATAGTTTATAATGTGCAATTTCCCAGTTTCCCAGCACAATATATATATATATATATATATATATATATATATATATATATATATATATATATATATATATATATATTATATATATATATATATATATATATATATATATATATATATATATATATATATATATATATATATATATATATATATATATATATATATGTATATGTATATGTATATATACATATATATGAACATATAGAAATTGAAACTGACCCTGGATATGGGTTCTAAGGGGCCTAGTTTGAGCTTATTTACAAAAAAATCTACAAAAATTCACTAAAAGAAAATATAAATTTAGCTGCTAAGTTTCATTAAAGTGAAATAAGCAAGACAATAGACCCACTAGGTTTCATATTCTAACAGAGTAAATAGTCGGTAAAGCACTTAGAGTAATGATGCTGTTTTCAGCCCATAAGGTTTATAAACCACTGACAGTAAAACAATAGCTACAATTTAACACTGATCATGTAATTCATAGATTTAAATTAGCAACCATTCTCATGTCAACTTAATGTTAGTTTTCGAAAGTTTCAAAACGACATAAGGAAATGTCCATCTTATCGGTTCTACTTTAATTGCAATGTTATCAAACGCGAAGTAATTAAGTTTTATCATGTTTACGTTCTTAATTATAGTGTGATATCATAAATTAACATAGTGACATGTAATCATGGATATTAAAATAACTGTCTACCTTAGTACTGTGCATTATTTTTGATTGCCAACGTTTAACCAGCACTTTTGGTGAAGTGTCCATACTATTTCAATCTTAAGCAGTTTATAGATTCAATATTTTACTATATGGCACAAAACTACAGCTTTCATAGAAATTAGCGCAAATTTTTTACTGAATTTTCATTAAACAAATTTTCACTTTTAAGGACATCATGACATTAAGGCTTTCAATTAGTGAATATTGGAACCTGCGATGAGCAGTGATAAGTACAATTTGGAGAACCAAACTCATCACAATACAGTTTTTAGATCTGACGATCGTTTCGCTAACACTTAGAGTCACCAGAGGGATGAATAAACTAAGCGAATAAAAGCTAGAACAACTATTTATATGTTACTTGTCAAGCAGTTGCGAGCAGCGTCCTCTGTGAAGGTACAGTCAAACCCCCACTGTTTAGTTGAAAATCCCTGTAATTAAAATTTCATTACCTGCTTTTGTAAAACCGCTTGTCGTTATCAAAGATTCCTTCTAAGAAAGAGACACTGATTAGTTAGATAACACCTTGAACAATAAACTACACAGGACAACTTCATTGACAAATTTTAATAGTGCCAGAACCCCCTTTGAGAAACGAGACAATCTTGATAAATTATAAAAATACAACTATATATACAGGGCTTTCATTAAATCCCGAACCCCACGTGACCGGATTCTGTCTCTCTCTTAGTGGAATATGATTTTCTGAGTTGGCAGTCAAAACGTAACCAAAAAAACCACTAGACTAGGGACCCTAATGTTACTAAATCAATTGACAATTGACAGTTCAGTCAATTGGCGCTCAATTCCCTTTTGACGGTTATTTTGTATGTATATTGTGCATTTTCCAAGTTCGACCAGTGTTTATCTTCTTCAAATAATGTTCTATCTGTTGGACAATAAAAATAAACAGTTTTTATCAAAACGTAGCATTTTCATTGCGTTTTTACGTAAGTTAAAAGTGTAGGTATGTTAAAGTTATGGGTTTGAAGATATTCGACATCGCATGGAACGAAGCCCTACCAAATCTGTTCGTCGGTAATCTGCCCAAACAGGTACATATTTGTTACATGTTACACAATACACATTCCTAAAACCGTAAATTAGAAGTTTAAATAATCGGACCTCAATTTGTTTACGTACATTACAAAATTTTGATATCTATACAAAATAAAAGTAATATTTTATTATGTTTTTAATTTTTTTTTAACAATCAACAATAAACCATACATGAACAGACTTGCTGTTGAAAATACTAAATGAAAAATAAATGTAAAACATTTACTGTTTCAACTTATTATAATTTTTATATTTTTTATAAAACCCCAAAGGAAATATGAGACAACACTGACATCTTACGGATTTCATTAATTCAGGTTGTACAACAGTGTATGCCGGGTTGCCTAATATAAGCGGTCACGTGGGTTTCGGGAATTTATTAAAGCCCTATATATATATATATATATATATATATATATATATATATATATATATATATATATATATGTATATATATATATATATATATATATATATATATATATATATATATATATATATATATTTATAAAATGATTTTTACCACGGCATTTCTGTATACTATACAAGGAGAAATGTTAAGGGCAAGGCCGCAAGGAGACAATCGCATACACGTGTTTCAAGCTTATTACCTATCATCAGTACGGTATAGCCAGGTGATGATGGGAAAACTCTAGATGAAGAAGCAAAAATACACGGAGTCACAACAGGCAACCAGTTCCCATTTGCAGCAACATTCGGAAGACCCTCAATTCGAGGGCAACAACCAAAATCGCCATGGAGGCAAAGAAATCACCTGCGTGAGCATCCGGAGCCCAGAAGTCATACTATTTATAACTTGATTTTTAACACGGCATTTCTGTATACTATACAACGAGAAAGGTTAAGGGCAAGGCCGCAAGGAGACAACCGCATACACGTGTTTCAAGCTTATTAGATAACATCAGTACGGTATAGCCAGGTTATGATGGGAACACTCTGAATGAAGAACCAAAAATACACGGAGTCACAACAGGCAACCAGTGCACATTTGCAGCAACAATTGAGGGTCTTCCGAATGTTGCTGCAAATGTGCACTGGTTGCCTGTTGAGACTCAGTGTATTTTTGCTTCTTCATCCAGAGTGTTCCCATCATCACCTGGCTATACCGTACGGATGATAGCTAATAAGCTTGAAACACGTGTATGCGGTTGTCTCTTTGCGGCCTTGCTCTTAACCCTTCTTCCTATATATATATATATATATATATATATATATATATATATATATATATATATATATATATATATATATATATATATATATATATATATATAAACATATAGAGATTGTAAATTACCCCGGATATGGGTTCTAGAGGTCCTAGTTCGCGCTCATTAGAATTATTTTTTTCAAAATTCAAAAGTCGGGATCTCCCCACTAGTGAATTTTTTCTACGAAAATTCACTAAAATAATGATTCAGCGACTGCAAAATGACTCGACAAAAATTCATACAGTTCCACAGTGAAGTCGTATTCATTGCAGAAGCTTTGTATTTTAACATACAATAACTGTATTTATTGCACGACCAGTTATTTGCGAGCTGGTAATGACTATACCAGCGTAAGAGTGAGAATACATATAACTATAACTATCATGGTAGAGGTATTACACCGGTGTAATTAGACTAGCGCGAATTGTATTATTCAATAATAAATGAGTTACACGTTGTTTAGGATGCTCGTTTGCGTAAGATGTTACATTATGGTTGATAATGATATTGTGAACTTCCTTACTCACTATTCTTACAATAACATAACATACTTTGAGGTTGAACATCAGGTATTTGAAATTATTTTATTCAGCGATCAGAAAACCATTAATCTTATAATTGTCACATGCTAAAGGCTATCTCCGCTTGTCTCAAGCATAACTCTCTGCCTCGAACAATTGCATTCATTTCATTGTAGTTTCCGCATTTCTTCAGTTAGGCCAAGTTTTCCTCAAGTTCTTCTCTTGGTCGACCTTTTCCTTTTTTCCGATTATGTGATGTTGAATAGTGTTCTAAAGAAGTAATTATGCGACGAAATATGTTTAGTTTATTTTGCTTTCTTCCTCTAAATGTCTTAGGATAAAGATATTTTTTCTCTCATGTCTCCTAGCATATTTTAATTCGTTTTTCAATCAGTGTACCTTCTATTTGTCTTATGGCCAAATGCAACGTACTTGAAATGTGGACATGTCTTCTCCATGTTCACATTTCACGAAGAGTACTTATTTGTGTCCTGTTTATTCAAACTCCAGATTTATGTTCCATACATTACAACACTGTTTATGTAAGATAGATGGACTCATAACAACGGACTATCATTACAACAATGTAGCAAGCCAAGTATGCAGACACCAGAGTCGGTGGGCCCAAAAGTATCATAATGAACTACACCGCAAAGCGTAAGAAGCTGAGTCAGCAGTGTAAAAGTCACCTCTAAAGACAATAGTGCTACTCCCGACGGACATATTATAAATAGGCAGCTCGCCTTCAGGGAGGTGTTCATTCTTGGTCCACACATAGTACTTTGCACATCGCGTGCTGCAGTATAGTTTTTTATTATTGTATGGCACTTATGTTGATATCTATTGTTCTTATTGTAATTTTTATTATATCAAGTGTGTAATAGTTAAATAAATATTGTTTAAAAAAGCTAAACGTCTTAGCCGGAAAGTTAAGTCGTATGATTCGTTCTCAGACTTACAGGAAAATATTATTTCTGAACGTGATAATGTCTGGGTTTGACATGATTAAGGAAAAATTAAAAGGCTTTCACTACCAGACAACTGTTTTATTTTTAACCCTGCGCGTTTCGTCCCATTATTGAGCTATCTCCAGGGGTTTAGACCTAGAATGTAAAAAATGGTTTTCAGAACCAATGTTTCTGGTAGGTCTACCATGCGAGTGACTCTGGTGCCGAAAAACAAAGATCAGCTTAATTACTGGAGCTAGAGCACTACCATTAAAAGCCTATTAAATAAGGTTTCTGTATATGGAAGGGAAGTTCATGGTGCTGGTACATTCATATCCTTCTTTTCTCTCTGACTTGACATGTTCAGATGTTCTCGGGGAGTTCTGCTCGGCGCTTTGCTTTTTATGTTTGTGCTTGTCTGTAGCTTTTTATGCAGTTGATTAATTTGACCTTTAACTTGTTGCTTCTGACTCCAACAGAGTGTTGTTCATATTGTGGGACTCCAGTCCTGTTTTTTTTAATTTTTAAAGTGTACATTTTATAGAAATGTTTTTATAACTCCTGACACTAACGTCAGTTTAAATCTTGCATGGCCGTTAGGGCTATTCTAAATTTTGACACTTAGTTTGCTGGACCTTGTGCCTTTCTGTAGTTGAAGTGTTAGTCACTCGCATGGTAGACCTACCAGAAACATAGTTTCTGACAACCATTTTTTACATTCTAAGTCTAAACTTCTGAGGATGGCTCAATAATGGACCAAAACGCTTAGCGTTAAGAATAAAACAGTTGTCTGGTAGTGAAAACCTTTTAATTTTTCCATAATCATTAAATGAAAATGTTTACTAGGTGATTTTTCACGATGAGTGAGCTATCTCCGTTCTTTCATTGCGACCTTAGGCCTATCGTTTAAATTGTACACATCAATTGAACTCATCACATAAGTCGATATTTTGAGGGTGAAAGTTGGTTAGATAAACTCAAAGTAAATTGCGAAAAATCGCAGAGATCTGTCTTCAAATAACGGAAGTAATGGCATCATGCTCTATAGCTGCACATATGCGTGAATAGGGAAGCTGCACCAAGTGCCTCAAGACTATTCCAAGCGGACAAATGCAAAGCAGGGGACTTGGTTGGCCACTCGAGAATCTTGGAAATTATTTCACGGGAGTCACTCGCCAAATTAATAGATTAAATGCCAGCCAAGCTGGACTACATAATTCCCTTTGGCGTGCATGAGACAGAAACGGTACAAGGCTGACAAACAACTCATCTGTACGGTATACAGACGGGTCTAAACAAATAATGGGAGCAGGTCTGGATATAAGAAGAAGTCCCTACGAAAAACTTCCGCCATCTTCGAAGAAGAAATGCTTGCTATAAATCTTGGTGCACAGGAGTACATACAAAAAAGACTAAAGAATAGAGAGATCTACATCCTGTCAGACAGTCAACCAGTACTAAATACTCTGAAATCCTTTAAAATTGAGTCTACACTGACCTGTAACTGCAAAAAATCCTTGAAGCAACTGGCTACGAAACACACGTTACTTTGATGTAGGTACCAGGGTATCGAAATGCACGGCCTGGGGAACCATCAAATCCTGGGTCAGGCAACATAAGGCATACTGGGCAGATTGTCTATGGCTCAAACATGGAAAGTCATTAATTAGGCAACCCAGTCCAAAGAGAGCTGTGGAGCTGCTAAATCTCAGCAGAGGACAGCTCAGGAACATAACAGGATTCCTGACGGGACACATGGCGGTCACTAAACACCTGCATAAAATGGAGTGGTTTGAGGTGGCCTGGCATGCAGACTCTGCGGAGAGGGTGAGGAATCAGCCCAGCACATCCTGTGCGAGTGTAAAGCTCTGGACCGCAAAAGAGAACTGATCTACGGACAGCCTAGACCGGAGACAGAGCAATATAAAACTTCGCTCTACCAATTGCTATGCAGACTAGTTCAAGGCACAGTGATTTTGGAATGGGTGGAGTAGAAAAAACAAAGGGCATGCACAATAAACCAAAGGCTACGGTGCTATCGGGGCGGCAAAGACGCGGAAGAGTCCTAAGGAAAAAAAGGGCTTCAAGGCATTGAAGAAAACAAGGAAGCAGATAGCCTTGCAAAAAGGGCAGCAACAAGACAATTCTATGGTCCACAGCCCTATTGTGGACTAAGAAAAATCCACATTAAAATGAACTTGATACTTGGGAGAGGAACCAAATGCAGCCATACTGGAGGAAAACGCCAGGCTAAAGGCGGTCAATCCGGTTCATTTTCAACAGAGAAGTCGTAACTGTTACTTGATGAACAAGAACGGCTTCAGAATAATCACATTACTTTTCACAAGACACTCCCCAGTAGGCTATAAATCTTATGAAGATGGGTAAGGCGGGGAGTGAAAACTGCAGATACTGCGCTGAAACAGAAGAAGCAATAGAACATTTTCTATGTCCAGTTCTGCAAGTTATCGAAACAATTCTAAAAGAAAAATTGTGCACAATTACCATCCCCATGTTCCTAAAATGATTCTGGTCACCAGTAGCGTGCCGTATTCCACTGGCGTATGAAACATATGTTTATTTTAAATAAAACACCCTATATTTTAATGCAGATTTGAAAAATGCTCGAAAAGTACTTATTTTGTTATGTAAAATGTCAGACCCCTAACTTTGGCGGTTTCGCTGTTAAAACCTTTTATCCTCACTGTGCCACCATGTTCGGATTTTATTCTTGAAATAAACTAAATTGTACCGGCGCCTGTGTTTGGAATTTAGGGGTAGGCTGAGACCTCTTGTACCTTTGCATAATTTTTTTTTCGGTTAGTTTATGGATTATTTTTGATTACCCTTCGCAAATTGTCTTTTTTTTTCGAAAATTTCAATTGGCACCCACGTAAAAAAAGTACATCGTTGGATGGCCGAAACTCCATATTTTTCATTAGTATAAAAAAACTACACATTCATTAGCAAAATTTCAGAAAATAAAGAAGTTGTAACGTAAATTTGTCGAAAAACGTCGTCTTCCGAAACAAAATCTGACATGATAAAACAAAATAAAAAATATTGTCAACATGGTGTTTATTCTGCAATGTTACAATTTAGCATCAGAAGTGTACTCTCTGACTCTATTCTGACGTCACACATTCAAATCAAGAAGTGTTTCAAAAATTCCTGGATACATTTACAACTACTTAAGTAAAAAAATACGGAAAAAGTGGTTGGAAAATAAAGTACCCTACACTTATTGTTCGAAATGACAACCTTCCCGTTGGAGGCATAACCGCAACCTTGACTAGCAGACCCTAGACACCGCTTTGAGGACTTCTGGTGATACATCACGGAAAGCTACGCCAGTATTCTCCCGCATATCCTCGGTCGTAGCTTGTACCGTCCTGCAGACCACGTTCTTGATGCAGCCCCAGAGGAAGAAGTCAAGAGGAATGAGGTCTGGTGAGTTTGGGGGCCACCTTACTGGACCCCCACGACCAATCTATGAATCCGGAAACCTTTCATCAAAATATTCCCGAACGGCGCGGCTATTATGCACATGAGCTCCACTATGTTAGAAAACCATCTGCCATACAGCGGCTAAAGGGGCATTTTCCAAGAGTTCAACAAAGTCGTCACGAAGGAACCTTAGACTGTTGCCGTTCAAGTGCTCATCGATGGAGTAAGGACCCAGAAGGTATTTTCCCAGTATGCCACCCCAAACACTGAGTAACCATCTTTGCTGGTGGTTTCTTATTCTCATGGCGTGCGGGTTTTCATCGCCGTAATAACGAAAGTTGTGGCGATTGAGTACGATATTTTTATGGAACGTCGATTCATTGGAAAATAAAACGCGCATTAGATAGGATCCCTCTTGATCGATTTTGTTGATAGCCCACACGCAAAATTCTCGCCTCACTTAGAAATATTGAGGTTGCAATTCCTGGTGAAGTTGAATATCGAACGGATGAAACTTTTACTTCTTTAGAGTACGATGCACAGAACGCATTGAAATATCCATGTTCCTGCTAATTCCACGGACGCTGATATGAGAATTTTCAACAGCCGCCTCAAGAACTTGCATTTCATTATCTTCAGTCAAAACTGGTTTCGTTCTAACTCTCCTTGCTTGTTTAACACCCCCAGTAGTTGTAAATCTATCCAACACTTGTTGAAAGACACGTGAATTTGGATGTGCTCTGTCAGAATATCTCTCACTATACACTCGTGACACCAACAAACAATTATTTGTAACATTCTTCAGAAATCAACATGATGTTAACCATTTCGTATTGAGTTCGGAGCATGTTCGCAACGTTCATCAGAAAACAATGGTTTTGGCGTCAGTTTATTCTAATTTGTACCGTCTATTTTAATAACTACACTTGCTTTGTTTTATCGTGTCAGATTTGGCTTCGGAAAATGACGTTTTCCAACAAATTGGCGTTACAACTTGCTTTTTCTTTGAAATTTTGTCATGGAATGTACGGTTCTTCTAGTATCAATGGAGAATATGGAAGTTTGGCTCTCCAACGCCATTATTTTTTTTTTGGGGGTGCTATTTGAAGTTTAAAAAAATGATAATTTTCGAACGCCAAAAAAAATGTTTCTTTCTATAAATCAACCGAAAAAAAATGTGAAGGTACGAGAGGTCAAAGCCTGCCCTTAAACTCAAAAGGCACGGGTGCAATTTAGCTTTTCAAAAGAAATTCTTAAAAATGGTCGAACTTTGAGGATAAAAGGTTTTAACAACGAACAAAGTTAGGGGTACGACATGCTACATAAAAAACTAAGTACTCTTCGAGCACTTTATAAATCTGCAATAAATCTCTTTAAAGAGACATAAGTGTGATACGCCATTGGAATATGGCCCGCCACTGGTGACTATAGTTATTTTAGGAACTTGGCCATGGTAATTGTGTACAATTTTGCTCCTAGAATTTTTTCGATATCTAGTATGGTAGGGGAGCTATGGTCCTACGATTCTTAGGTGCTGCACCTGTATATAAATACAAGTAAAAATTAAAAAAAAAAGGAAAACCAACTTAATTAAGGATAACTCAAAAATGCATATCACCGCTGCCACCATTTATTAAACGTGTTATCGGAGGTAAATTAAGGATAACTCAAAAACTACTGGTCAGACCTTGGTCAAATTTATACGGGACCACATAATAAGCACCAGCTATCAAATGGAATAAGAATCATCAAAATCGGTTCACCTAGACAAAAGTACTGAGGTAACACATATAAAAAAAATACCTCCTCCTTTTTTTGAAGTCGGTTAATAAATAAAATACGCTAAAGCAGTGTCATACCTACCCTCCAACAAGTCTGCCGTAACTCAAGCATTGTCACAATATGTACTGAAGCGCCGTCTTTGGTAAATTTTTGTATCTTCAAAAATATTGTAGCTAATTTAATAACATTTAGTACACAAGTTGTCCCCGTAGAGACCATAGCACATATCAAATTTCAAGTTTTAATGTGAATGAATTATAGTCAATTAACAAGAAAATGTTTGCTCATCCAGGAGACCAAGCGAAGGCACAAAACTAAACATTATGTATGATAAACCGCTTATAAAAATATTAAAATTAAGTTTCATAGCTAAAAAATTCAAGAAGTTCAAACTTAATACAGTAGATGCGCATACTTGTTATATATAATCGACAATTTATAATTTCTAAACGTCAGTACCTCTGGGTTTGACATAATTAAAGGATAAAATTAGAGACAGTAGATGTGCATATTTTGTGCTTAGATTGGTTGTTATATATAATCGACAATTTATAATTTCTAAACGTCAGTACGTCTGGGTTTGACAAAATTAAAGGATAAAATTAGAGACAGTAGATGTGCATATTTTGTGCTTACATTCCTTGTTATATATAATCGACAATTTATAATTTCTAAACGTCAGTACGTCTGGGTTTGACAAAATTAATGGATAAAATTAGAGACAGTAGATGTGCATATTTTGTGCTTACATTGGTTGTTATATATAATCGACAATTTATAATTTCTAAACGTCAGTACGTCTGGGTTTGACAAAATTAAAGGATAAAATTAGAGACAGTAGATGTGCATATTTTGTGCTTACATTCCTTGTTATATATAATCGACAATTTATAATTTCTAAACGTCAGTACGTCTGGGTTTGACAAAATTAATGGATAAAATTAGAGACAGTAGATGTGCATATTTTGTGCTTACATTGCTTGTTATATATAATCGACAATTTATAATTTCTAAACGTCAGTACGTCTGGGTTTGACATAATTAAAGTATAAAATTAGAGACAGTAGATGTGCATATTTTGTGCTTACATTGCTTGTTATATATAATCGACAATTTATAATTTCTAAACGTCAGTACGTCTGGGTTTGACATAATTAAAGGATAAAATTGAGACAGTAGATGTGCAATTTTGTGCTTACATTGCTTGTTATATATAATCGACAATTTATAATTGCTAAACGTCAGTACGTCTGGGTTTGACATAATTAAAGGATAAAATTAGAGACAGTAGATGTGCATATTTTGTGCTTACATTCCTTGTTATATATAATCGACAATTTATAATTTCTAAACGTCAGTACGTCTGGGTTTGACAAAATTAAAGGATAAAATTAGAGACAGTAGATGTGCATATTTTGTGCTTACATTCCTTGTTATATATATAATCGACAATTTATAATTTCTAAACGTCAGTACGTCTGGGTTTGACATAATTAAAGGATAAAATTGAGACAGTAGATGTGCAATTTTGTGCTTACATTGCTTGTTATATATAATCGACAATTTATAATTGCTAAACGTCAGTACGTCTGGGTTTGACATAATTAAAGGATAAAATTAGAGACAGTAGATGTGCATATTTTGTGCTTACATTCCTTGTTATATATAATCGACAATTTATAATTTCTAAACGTCAGTACGTCTGGGTTTGACAAAATTAAAGGATAAAATTAGAGACAGTAGATGTGCATATTTTGTGCTTACATTCCTTGTTATATATAATCGACAATTTATAATTTCTAAACGTCAGTAGGTCTGGGTTTGACATAATTAAAGGATAAAATTGAGACAGTAGATGTGCAATTTTGTGCTTACATTGCTTGTTATATATAATCGACAATTTATAATTGCTAAACGTCAGTACGTATGGGTTTGGCCTAATTAAATGATAAAATTAGAGGCTTTACTTTCAGATAGTTTTTAATTTTATCCTTTAATTAATACGAAAACTTTTTAACAAATGTCAGATTTAACTTCACACTGACAAGTTTTTCTTTGTTTCTTTAACTTAGGTCTATTTCCGCGACTATGGCCAATCATCGAAGCCAGTGAGCAGTTTCACCTCACTGTCCTAAAAATTCTGTAGAATTCCTTACTCTCTTTAAGGAATGTAGGGATGTTTAACGTGCCCAATAGCGCATAGTAAAAGGAAACAACGGATTAACGTCTTCTTCGAAGGGCGGAACTTGAAGGCATTTCCTTTCCCAAACACAATGCCGCAACCTCCGTTGAAGTTAATCTACAATGCATACTGAAAAATAATTTAAAGCTGTCACTGTAAATTAAGCCTGGGCGCTTGGGTCCAGAGGCACACGTTCTTACCGCTGGATCATCGAGGCTGCTAACTGACAGGTTTAATAACACAAGTATCTCTAAAAACTTGTGAAGAACAAATAAAAAAAAACAAATAATGTAGTAGTAGTAAAATAATGAATATGTACTTCTTTGTGTTAGCAAATTTTCGTTAAGAAAAATTAGGAGGGTCACGATAAAAAGATTTTGAAAAAATTTCTTCAGATGAGCGCGAATTTGGATCCCTAGAACCCAAAACCAAGGTCCGTAATTTTTTTTATATGTCTATATATATATATATATATATATATATATATATATATATATATATATATATATATATATATATATATATATATATGTGGTGTTGTTAACTACCTGGGTAGGTTTTTCATATGCAAGAAAACACACACAATACAATGAATCCGTGACTTTTCCTTCAGAGTAATAAGGCAAGTTCATGGCAATGGCTTATTTATAACATAATTTTATGTAATGTGTGTGTGTCATGATATAAACAATATAAAGCAACATCTCTTGAGAGCTATATGTGTCTTCCCACGGATCTTTCAACAGTTCCTAATATTAATGAACCTAAAATTCCTTATCATTGCCCTGTGTGATTGTTAAAAATTTTGAAACTGTGTCATCATGTAGGTAAAATTACTGACTATAAATTTTTAGATTTAACAACTGGGTTCATCCTTAACAATTTAACGTACCAGCAGCTTAGTTTAGGTACGCAAGTTTACTGAAATTATGTAAACAATGGAGCTAATAATTGTTTCCGTCCGGCATTTGTTTAGAATAATTAATATGATTCTGCGATAAAATAAATGTGCGTTGCTCTTGAATTAAGCTAGGTACTTGCATTTTTTATATCCATATGTGATTAACAAAAGATTTTGCCCTCATTAACTTTTTTATTTTGTGAATCAGAAAAATTATGAGCACAAAGAAATTTCTTTTCAGTCCAATTTATTTCTCGGTAAAATATTATGTATATATATATATATATATATATATATATATATATATATATATATATATATATATATATATATATATATATATATATATATATATATATATATATATAGGCTGGTCACTTTTAAGTGGGCCACCATTGGGATCTCCGAAACTATAAGAGATACGAAGCTGGTTAAATTAGGAAAAATGTGCACAATTTTATTTAGATAGCTTTAGCGATTGCTCAAATATCCTGAAAAAATTGAAAAGCTCTATTTTCTTATGTCTTCGATAACTTTTTTGTTATTTAATAAAATGGTTGAAGTTGGTGGGTTTCCATAACTCGTTACAAGCTATCAGATAATGGTCTTAAATTTTTTTTAGGCCTACTAGATTTTACTTTGTCATGGCCAACTTTTGTTTTTCTTACGGGCGCCATATTCGTTTTAGACATCATTGGACAGAGTAAAAAATTACGAATTCACTGGTGTTGCATACATGATTTATTTAGCTCACTAGTTAACTTTTCAAGATCAATTTAAAATTATATCGGCCAGTATCAAGTTGCCATGAAAAAAATAAATAAATTTGGCAGTTTACAAAAGTCAGTAAAAGTGTCTTACAGTACACCGTAGGCTAATAAGAATGTATGCTAAATCACAGACAACCTTAGGTCTTACTTAATTAATTATCTAACCTAGAATCAATTAATAACTCGATTTATTTTTTACGAAAACCGAATAGTAAAGTCTAAAAATGATGATAGTATCACTCGAACTCAAAAGAATAAAATATAAGAATTAGGGCAAAAATATTTATTCTATTAATCTATTAATCACAAAAAAAATAACAAGTAGAAAATGCAAATCACCTGTGCAGAGACAAAAAAAAAAAAAGAAAAAAAACTTAAACTACATAAACTGTTCAAATTGTGTACTCCTGTACTCTATACAAAGTAAAGTTCTGCGATGCAAACTATTCACTGCATTCTTAATAGTATCTGGTTCAATGCTGTGGAATGCTTCTCTGATGTTCTCTTGTAAATCATTAATGTTATCGGATGGTCTGTCATATACTTGGGTCTTTGCAATGTCCCAAATACAATAATCCAACGGGTTCAAGCAAGGGGATCGCGGTGGCCAAGGCACGGGACCGTTAGCACCAATCCACGCATTTGGAAGTCGTTCATTTAAATACTCCCTGACAAATTTGGCACTAATGTGGAGGTGCTCCATCTTGTTGGAACCATATAAATCTAGGAATACTGGCCAGGGGAACATTATCTAGCATTTCTTCAAAATCATTTCTTAAAAAATTCAAATAAAGTTCTAAAGTCAAACGCCTGGGCATGAAGTATGGGCCTAATAATTTACTGCCTAACAGACCACACCACACATTAATTGATAACCGGATTTGTGGTCTAACTTCGCGTATGAGATGGGGATTTACAACTGACTAATAATGCCTATTTCTTCTATTGAAAATACCGCAATTTGTAAAGAGGGTCTCGTCGGTCCATAGTACCTTTTCGGGAAAATTGAAATCTTGACTCACTTTTTTACGAAACCATATAGAAGAAGCTAGTCTTTTTTCATCGTCTCCTGGATGTAATTGTTGCATTGGTTTAAATTTATAACTATGGTACTTATGTTTCTTTAAAATTTTCTGGACTCCACTTTTTGATAAATTACATTCTGTTGCAATTCTTCTTTGAGACGATTCTGGATTTATGTTTATTTGTGCCAGGACATTAAAATCATTCAAAGTTTCACTAGTTATTTGTGACCGTACGTTTTTAAATGTGCCAGTGTGAGTTGATCTATATGTATACCTATATATTTAGGTATACATATTTTTTGATTACTCCATTATATAGATGTCCCATAAAAATGTCGGTTCATTGTAAGTTTAAAGTAGTTTCGACTCTTGGACCATTAACTACTAAACGAATCTAATAAGCCTGTAAACTTTCCAGGAAGCAAACTTGAATTAGGTTGCTTGGTAACAACTATCATGTCCTATAAATAAGTTGTCGAAGCTTAACAGCCAAAGGACCACTAGTGACAACACTGTGAATTCTTAACAACGACATGTCTGAAAAAAAGCTGGATTTTGATAAAAAAGAGTTTTGGTGCGTTATTCAGTTTTTAAAGGGTTATCTGGCAAACTGATGGTTGCTGATATGGTAGAAACATAACATGTTCAATGTTCTTCGTATGCTACTATTAAAACATGTGTTAAAATTTTTTAAACAGGACAATCAAATGTCAAAGATGAGCACCGCATCAAAAAACCAATTTCGGCTACCACACATGAAAACATTGATTCTGTCTGATGTTTATAGATTAGATAGGTTGTCGAGTGGGCGACGCTAGAGGAGGGTAATATGTCATGTGTATGTCAGATGCGGATATTTCCTATAGTGTCAGATTGCGTTTTGGTGTTTTAAATAACATTTATTAGAAATGTGTGTAACTTTTAATGTGTTTGCTAAAAAATGTTCGAACACGATCAGTTACAGATTTATTTCAATATTTATTTTGTATGAAATAGCAGTTAAATCGAAACTATTGTGCTAAAGACGATATTTTATTTTTAAGGGTGTTGTAAACATAACTCCACAATAAATCAACGGTATTACGAATTGGTCGTTATTTACTCAAGATTATTTTTATATGCAACAATTAAATCATCGGTGAATCGTTATAAATGTAGATAAGTATATTTATTGTATTTAATGTACAAGTCAATAAATATAACTCAACCTAAAGCCCTGCTTATATGCCTGGTGGAGTTGTTTGTAGTGTATTATTATGCAAAAATAATTATAAAAAGGCAATCGAAAGTGGAGATAAACTTTCTATTTTTCTTTTCCAAAAGAAGTAAAAATAAAGTCTTAGGTACATTTGTACATAAGCTCACAGAAGGTTGTTAGAAGAAAATTTTTAGTAACATGCTTAAAACCCCCTTGCATGCCTAAACCACGAGAAAGATTTCGTGCAAACAACCCCCAAGAAAGTTACAGTACCAGGAGGGAATAAGGCTGCTTCGCGAGGAAGTAGATAAAAAGGAAGTATAAACAAAACAAAAAAATAAAAAAAAAACATCGTAGGTGGACCTATATACGCTGCCTTTATCCCATTTTTAAGCTACAACTCCTTAAAATTCTGTTTATCAGGCGCAGAATCCCTATTCGCCACAGGTCCCGTAACTTCCTTGGAGATTGTTCCCCAGACATTTTTCTTGTGGGTTATGCATTGAGTGTGGTTGTAGGCATGCAGAGGGTGAAGGAGAACCCCCCCCCCCCGTGTTTTAGGGATGTCAGCTGGTATAGGACAAGGTTGGGTGTTTCGTACTGGGGGGTTTTCCTTCCCCTTCTGCATGCCTACAGCCACCATCAAGGCGTAAACCACAAACCACAAGAAAAAATTCTTGGCAATGACCGCCAAGAAAGCTACGGGACCTAATGCGAATAGGGATTTTGTGCGGGATAAACAGGATTATTAGGAGGTATAGCCGCAAAATAGAATGAAGGCAACTTTTTCGCATTTTTCGTTTCTTCTTCCCCGCCCATCATCTCGATTTACTCCTGGTCCCCTAATTTTCTTGGGGGTTGCTTGCAAGGATTTTTTTCTTGTAGTTTATGCATCCAAGCATGTTTCTGAAAACAAAGTTGTAAAAGCCCCCCGTGAGCTCATCTGTAAATTTACCAAGTATTACTATACCTATATTATTAATTTAGTTATTGCGCCAGCACAATTTACTATTATTTTAAAATTAAATTCACTGCAACCCAACCTTCTCCAACAGCATGCAAAGCTTAGCTATCTCACACCTCAATCATAAGTATAGGCACAAGAAGAATTCACCCCCTTTATGTGAAGCTTCATTAGAGATCCATAGCCGGCAGTTGTACCCTACACAGCCCATCCAATCAGTATTCAGAAATAATATTGAAATACTGAGTTCCATTCCTAAAGTTATCATACCAAAAGATGGAGACACCTTTGAAACAAATAGTAACGTTTTCAACGAGCTATCAGAGGAATATGAGGACTATTATCATATATATATTTATATATATATATATATATATATATATATATATATATATATATATATATATATATATATATATATATACTGACGGGTCCAAACATCATGACTATGTAGGATGCGCAGTATTTCATCAACAACAGCATAGATTTAATCTTATTAAATTACTACCTATTACTAGCATATATACGGCAGAATTGGTTGCCATCTAGAAAGAATTACAACAGATCAAGTAGTCAAGTTACAATACATTTCTCATATTGACAGATTCCTTATCAGCCGATCTTGCTACCAATTAAATCCATATTTAAAAACAACTTAGTCCTTAATATAATCTCGTTACACTACGAAATCTGGACGCAGCATAAAATTGTACGTTTAGTGTGGGTAAAAATACATTGAAAAATTTAGTTGACTCCGCAGCACGGAACGCAACTACAGATGGAGTAGATTTTCAAACAATGATGTCTGATGACTTGGTAAATGAAGCAAAAGTTATATCAAAAAGAATGTTCGAATATTACTGGTACAAAATTCAATCAAATGCTACCAATCACTTTATCAGTATATATCCTTTCTCCACACAGTTACCACTGCATAAACAGACAGTCCTACCCCGACATATATCAACTCCCCTAAACCGTTTGATATTTGGGCACGGCACTTTTCCGAAACATATGTTTAAGTTGGGATTGGAAAACAGCCCCGACTGCGATTGCGACGGGGCAAGTACCGGGGACTTGGAACATTTAATATTCTCTTGCAGATTCCACAATCAACAAAGAGAGAGAGAGAGAGCTATTTAGGAATATACTCATCGAAAATATTTGTTTGTCATTAAATGCGGCCTCCCTTTTATATTTGTCTCTTAGAAATAAAATAATATTGTTTGCAATAATCAAATTTATTAGAAATGCAAAACTGTCTAACTACCTGTAAATTTATTCTCTATTCCTAACAAGTTTTTTTTAATAGTAGGTACAGTAAGTAGATTAAGAAAAATCCTACTGTCTTTCCATGTGTTAATACCCATGTTTCCCGCGGTCTACGTGTGGTGTCTTTAAGTCGTCATAATAGACCCTATGACGTGAAGAGTGTCCCCGTTGCTATCCTTAAGCAAATCATATTTTATAGTAGGGATAAAAGGGTAATATTATATATTTTAAATGCTCATTTTGCAACATGTAATATAATGTTCAATATGTTTTACTTTATATATGCCTGTGTGTATGTATGTATATATGCTTGTATTGTATATATGTATATATATATATATATATATATATATATATATATATATATATATATATATATATTTGTTATTTTGTATGCAAGCATCTCAATCCGGGAGATATCAGCGCTCACTTACATGTGCAGCGGTATAAATTGAGTATTAATGTACTACTGTGCCCGAGTTGTTTTTGAATCTGATGTTACAAAAGGACTGTGGCTATATTAACTGGGTTACCAGTCCGAAGCCAAACAAAAAAAATAATTAAATATAAGATGTATGAGTTTTTTGCTTAGACATTGATTGTAAATATTATAAAACTACTATTTTGTATGTGTACAAATACATACTTACCTAAATATTATAAACTTAAATAATTTACTTTTGTGATTAGTTGCAAGTTATTAAATGAGGCATATTCAGTAAAATAGGTAAGTATACTATCAAAACAACCAAAAAAATATGTTGTGGTTTAGACACTCTGAAATTACAATTTCACAAATATTGATTAACTAATTTTACTTTCACATCATCATCAACATCAATACGTCTAGATATATGGCATCGGCGACAAAAATTTCCAACAATTTTTTTCGATTAAATGTCGTAAAAAGTGTTAAAACACATAGCAAACATGATTTGGGAGAGAAAATTTTTGTTGTCTGTAGTTCTGTCGATCTGTATGTCTGTCTGTATGTTTGTAGCCACGATAACTTTAGAACGAATTGAAATATCGTCTTCAAATTTGGTATACAGTTAGCACTCGGCAAACAAAGGGTTATGATTGTTTTTGAATAAATTCGCACCGGCGGTAGGGGAAGAATGGGGGGTGATTTGGTGAAAATTGACCATTGTTAATTAAAACCAAATAATATAACGTTTTATGGTTAGTTTATGAGAAAACTTTCAATTTCATTAAACATCTGGTATTCTGCGTCAAAATCCAATTAGGCGTTGACTGTGTGGGGGTAGAAAATAGGTGACAGAAATTTAGAATATATTTTTTGCTCAAACGGCGTAAAAGTCTCTAAACATATAGAAAACTTGATTCTGGAACGAAAATTTCTTTGTCTGTCGGTCGGTCGGTCTCTAGGTCTGTTTGTCTGTTTATTAATAGGCGCAATAACTTTCGAAGGAATTGACATATCATCTTCAAATTTGCTATCAAGTTATCACTCGACAAAGGAACGCTTCGAATGGTTTTCGGGTAATATTGTTTCCGGGGGTAGGAGATAAATGAGGGGTGATTTGGTGAAAATTGACATTTTTTCGTTAAAACTCGAGACCACAGCTATGTGGAAGTTATGATTCAATTTTCAGCACTATTTTGAACCTGTTTCAAGATAAACCAATTAATTGAATCGATTAGTTTGAAAGCGATTAATACTCTAAAACATAAATGCTTTCTGTTACTATGTGAAAAAATCTTAGTTTTAACTTACTATTAAGTCCTTAATCTTGTTATAAGTTCAAAAAGAACATAACTTGGAAAAGACGAACATAAAAATGCCGCCTGATTTTAATATTCGATGCACTATTACTCCACTAGATTAAAATTGGGAATACCTGTGACGTATTCCCGCTTCACTCACTGATTGGTCGAGAGTTACCACGAAACCTCTTTAATCTATAAACCTTGGATTATCTCCAAGGTTTATAGATTAGACAGGTTGTCTGGTAACTCAGAGATGGGAGAGACGCGAGAGGAGGGTAATACGTCATGTGAAGTCTAAATTCCAAAAGTTTAAGTTTGACTTTGGTGCTTTAAATAATATTTATTAAAAATTTAGGTAACTTTTAATGTTTTCGCTAAAAAATTTTTGAATACCATCAGTTACAGACATATTTTAATATTTATTTTGCAGGAAATAGCAGTTAAATCGAAACTATTATCTTAAAGACTGTATTTTATTTTTTAAGGTGTTTTGTTGTGTTGTAAACATAAGTGTATAGTGAATCAACCTTAGGACGAATTGGACGTTATTTAATCAAGAATTAAATCGGTAATTCATCATATAGGTAGATATGTATTTAATTTCAAAAAATAAATTATATATACTTAAAAAAAGAAGCCAATAGATAACTTAAACTAAATATCTTTTTAGATGCCCAGTTTGTAACGCATCAACGTGCATAAATATTGCTAAAACGGCAAAGGATAGTGAAGAGAC
This sequence comes from Tillus elongatus, assembly GCA_964006375.1. Classification (NCBI taxonomy): domain Eukaryota; kingdom Metazoa; phylum Arthropoda; class Insecta; order Coleoptera; family Cleridae; genus Tillus; species Tillus elongatus. The sequence goes on from OZ023267.1 coordinate 108,257,875, forward strand.
ACTTTCCTTCTTTTCTTTTCCCAAGGGGCCTAAGATGAGGATTTTGAAGATGAGGTGCGGGCTAGGATACTGAATACACAACCGACGCATCTAAAAACATCAGGTACAAAGTTTGTGTTTGTTGGTTTTGATTATTTATGTATTTTGTAAAAGAGTATGTAGTACCTACGTATTATCTGAAGTTTGCCTAAGACATATTATACCTGCGTGTAGTAATACATTTATATTTTCAGCTGTTCCCTCATTATATCTGTTGAACGGGCAAGAAAAACATAATGATAGTGAAAGGTCCAAGAGAATGATGGATAAGAATAGGAAAGCTATTGCAGAAATTTTAATTAGCAGGAATGAAGAACCATCATTGAACATCACAGAACCAGCTAATGGAATTAAGCGTGAAGAGGAAAATTTGAGCATAGACTTGTCAGAAAGACCACCCCTTAGTAAAGAAACAGAGTATGATATCTTAAAAAGAAAATATCAAGAATTGCAAATTGAAAACCTGTGTTTCAAGAAAAAAATAGACTACTATGAAAATCACCAAAATTTTACTGCAGCAACATATTTCTGATCTAGAAAAAGGGCTAAAAGAAGCTGGCATTAATTTTGAGGATATTGTGAAATAGCCTTTAAAGATCTTTTAACTTATAATCAAATAGAAAGTATATAATAGCACAATATAGTATTTTTATATCAAATATAAGATATATAAGTTTTTTGCTTACAAAGTGATTTGAAAAATTATAAAGCTACGATTTTATATGTGTACAAATAGATACCTACCTAAATATTATATACTAAAATTATTTGCTTATTGTGCTAACCCTGTGTATTATTTTACTATGAGTTTTTTGCTTAGAAATTGATTGTAAACATTATAAACCTACGACTCTGTATGTGTACAAATAAGTACCTACCTAACTATTATGTGCTAAAATTATTTACTTATTATATATAGTAGCCCAATGTATTATTATTTTACAATCCGTAACAAGATGTATGGTTTTTGGCTTTGAAATGTATTGTAAAAATTATAAACCTATTATTTTGTATGTATACAAATAAATACCTCATTAAATATTATATACAAACATTATTGACTTATTGTGCTATCTCAGTGTACTATTTTACAACTCCAAATATGTAGGAGTTGTAAAATGATTTCAAAAATTATAAATCTACTATTTTGTATGTGTAAAAATACATACTTACCTAAATATTATAAACTTAAAAAAATTACTTATTGTGAAAGTTGCATGTTATTAAATGAAGCTTGTTAAGTAAAATAGGAAAACAATTAAGATAAAGAAACCAAAAACCTAGATTGCAGTTCAGAAGACGAAAATTATGTCCAATTTGGAGCATTATGAATTTATATCTCATAAATATTATTTAATTTTTAATCCGTTTCAAGATAAACCAATCAACGGAATCCATTACTTTGAAATCGAATAATATCCTAAAACTTCAATACTTTCTGTTACTATGTGAACAAAATTTGAACTTATTATTAAATGTTCAATCTTGTCAAAGTTTAAAAAGAACATAACTTTGTAAAGACGGACATATAAATGCCGGCTGGTTTCTATATTCAATTCACCATTAATCCACTAGATTTAAATGCGGACTTCATGTGACGTATTCCCGCGTCATTTTCTGATTGGTCGAAAGTTACCACGCAACCTCTTAAATCTATAAGCCTTGGATTATGTCAATGTTAATTACATAGAAAATTATTTTGATTAGCACTGGCACTAGCAAAGACTCGTTAAAATATTATGTTAGTAGATAATATTTTAACGAGTTATTCCTAGTGCTAATACTAATAATTTTCTATGTAGTTAACAGACGCAGTCGCCGCATTTAGTTATTTTATACTAAAATCTGTTATACCAGGTCTCTATGTATGGCTCATATTTCAGATTATCATAATAGGCGATGGCTAATGGTTTTGATTCTCCTGTACTTGTTGTGTAATGTCTCTAAAAGTAATGAAGTAAAGAGTTGGTAGGTGAGCTATTTGCGTCCATTAACTTAAGTATAAATCGCCGAGCTAGAAGTTTGATTCTTATGTGAAATGTTTTTTGCTTGTTGGTTTCTGTAAAACAGCTTGGCATGGCGTGAACTGCATTGCACCGAAGGATATACGTAAGGACTTTAACTGTATTATTTTATTATGGATAGTATTAGTTCTTTAAGTGGACCCAAATACTATACAGCCCCAGTCCAGCATAGGTTTGATATGACTTTTATAAAACATAAGAGCGATTCGTATGTCAGCACCCCAGTCCAGTGCTACAGTTCCTCGAGGAATATTAATGCCCTGTTCGCATTTTTAAAATGCTTAATATGCTCTGTCCATAGTAACTTTTTATTACTGAATATTTCCAGACACCTAATGTATCCACTCTTTTTTATTTCAACAACACACCACGAGGGCTCACAGCCTAGATAGTATCGTACCGTGGGTGTCGACAAGGAGGAGAGGCAACTTATTAATTCTGGAATTAAAGGTTTGGAGGTTCGGAGGAGAAGCAAAAGCATGTGCTGACAAGGAATTTAACAACTTGGAAGTCCTCCGGACAAAAGAGCGGGCATAAATAACGAGATCTTCTATGTCTGGTAACCTGGACAGTAAAAGGGTGCATTCGCTCTGTTCCCCTGGTAGATCTGTTGGGGGCAGCAGGTGGAGGAACTATGGAAGAAAGCTCCTCTGAGCAGTGCCCGTGCAGCTTTCTATAAGAGAGAGAGAGGGAGAGGGAGAGAGAGAAAGAGGTCACCAACGGAACGTCGGTGGGCAAGAAATGGCAACCTTTGGGTGAGGGTAGGGTCACCGATGAGACGTATAGGTCTCTTCTGAATGGAGTCCAGGATAGCGAGTGTAGAATGGGCAGCGGCACCCCATATGTGGGAGCAGTACTCGAGGTTCGGCCTTATTTGTGAAGTATATAAGGTATATAGATTAGCTGGTGAAAAGTATTTGCGAGCCCGGAAGAGGAAACCTAATTTCTTAGCAGCCTCTTCTGCAATAGATGTGACATGTTAAGGCCAATTAAGATTTCGATCCACAGAAATGGCAACAAGTGTAAAGGACTCATTAATTTGAATAACTTGGATGTTCATTGTGTTGGGTCTAGGGCTGGTGTATCTCTTACGAGATAGAAAGCAAGACTGATATTTGGTGGAGTTGAATTGTACAAGATTTCTACTTCCCCAGTCTAATATTTTTTGGAGATCTACAGAGACAGAACCCTCCATGAGTCTGCGATCCTCATCTAATTGGGCTAAAGAGACAGGCTTAGAATATTGTGTATTTGAGTGGAGGGTGCTGTCATCCGCGTAACTGTGAACTGGGTTGGATGCGCTAGAGAGGAGGTCATCGATGTGGAGAAGAAACAAAGTAGGGGCTAAATCTGAACCTTGAGGGACTCCTGCATTAATTGGATACAGTTTAGAGGAATGACCATCCACGACAACAGAAATTCTCCGGTTGGAGAGGAAATTTGCTGTCCAGGTACAGAGTTTTGGTGGTAGGCCATAGGCCGGAAGTTTATTAAGCAGCGCTGCGTGCCAGATCTGGTCGAAAGCTTTAGATATGACTAGAGCGACAATCACCGTGTAGTTCCATAGACTTGCTCCAAGAATGGGTGACAAAGGAAATGAGGTCGGCAGTTGATCTGCGCCGACGGAATCCATACTGGCTGTCGTGGATTAGACTGTGTTTTTCAAGAAATTTGAGTGATTCGGTGTTTATATACTTTTCCATCACTTTAAAGACGACTGCAAGGAGAGATATAGGCCTGTAGGTGCTGGGAAGCGCTTTGGTCCTTTCTTGCGGACGGGTTGTACTCGAGCAGTTTTCCAGTTACTAGGGAATATGCCTCTATTGTAAGATGTTTGAAACATACGAGTCAGGACAGAAGCAAGTTCTGGTGCTCATTTTTTGAGAACAATTGCTGGGATCTCGTCAAGGCCGGATGCTTTCCTGGTATTAAGAGAAGAGAGCCTCTTTCGTACCTTTTTAGTTTTGAAAATGATATCCGTCATTTTATGCGCGACATTGGGGACTGTTGGTGGTTGAACATTTGGAGGTGGGTTACGAGTAGAATTGCCGGCGAACAACGAAGCAAAAAGTTCAGCCCTGCCCAGGGCGGTAGAAACAATTTCATCCCCTGAAACAAGAGGTGGGAACGTGCTTTTGCAGAAATTATTCCCAATAGATTTAGCAAGAGTCCAGAAGGGTTTGCTGCCATTGGAGCTTGAGAGGACTTTGTTTTTGATGTGGTTATTAAACGAGTTTTTTGCCTCAGAAAGAATGCGGACATAGCGGTTTCTTGCGTCGTTAAATGCTTGACGGTTTTCTTGACTGGGATTGTGTAGAAGCGTTTTGTGAGCTTTGACCCTTTGATGTCAGATATGTATTCATGCGAGAAAAAAAAAACATTAGCGATATTTTTCTCAGGCTGATAGAACAACCCCGTTCTACCAACCACTGATTTAGTGTATGTATTATCTACTTTACTTTTGTGATGTAATGGTCATAATATGTTGGTTGAGAGGAATATATGCAAAAATAATCCGCGCACTGTATGCACCGAACAACATTTTATCGTACTATATCCCGTGCATACCTGTGGTGTGTATGTTAAAAGTATAGATACCCTCAAACATATAGAAGAGGGTTTATTATTTCCCTATTAGTTTCATCACTTGTTAAAAACATACTTACGTATTTGAGTCTGCAAATCCGCTGTGATTTGTAATAAGAACCGATATGGATTCTAACAATATCATTTCGTAACAAGTGGATGACTAATATTTACACAAGAAAAAATCAATATTCATTGTAACTTGCCGATGGAAATATTTACCTTCTACAATAGATAAGGGACAAGTGGAATTTACTTTGAACAATGTCATAATAATGTCGAAATATTATCTTTGTGTAATGAAAACCCATACAAAATAATTTTCTTTAGCAGTAAATATTCTATGTGCACTTTTAGGTATATTAATCATTAGATTAGGTCTAAGTATAATACATAATGGTTTGCAAATAATTCAGATTTAAATTAAATCGAAAAATCGTGTTCTTTACTAACATTTATACAATTTTTAAGTGTTAGATTTATGTCAAAGACTTCGAGAGTTATATTTAAACCAATAAAATTGACAATTTCCTAATTTTCTTTTATATTGCCTAAAAAAATGTAACATTAAATAACAGGAAGGTGTTGACGTTTTCACTAACCTGCATGCATTTATGAATTTTGATTAATATATTTTAAATAAATGCTAGTCCCGAGACGAATTTCTGGTTTACAACAAAGCAATCTAGACGTAGCAAGTGCGGTACGGTAGTGAGTTTTCATATAGCGGTGATGTACATTTTTTACGAATATTATGTATATAATACACAGGATGGTTCTCGGTGAGTGGCCTATTACACGTTTCTGGAGAACTACATGTATTTGAAAATTGGTATCCTCACGTTTTTGATACCGATCTTTCTAACTAAAATATTTTCAATTAGCCTGCACTTCCGGTTATACTGGAAGTCGATATAAACTTTGTTTTTTTAAATGGAACACCCTATATATTATTAGATTTTTGAATTACAAGTTCAATTTAAGTGCCACTTTGGTGACAACATATTCGCGCTAGTTCGTACCGTTTCGGATTTATTCGCCATTTTGTAGAAAAAATTACGATTGGAGCGCTTTAGAAAAATTACGATATCTCTAAAGATATGCCAGATAGAAACATGCGGTTTTCACTATCCCATAGAGCGTATTTTTTTTACATACTGTTCTAAACAGAATACGATTTTAACATAACTGTTATCTAAAACATACATTTGAATTTGAAAATGTTCAATCATAGATTCTGTAAGGTTATAATATCACTGAGAAAATTTTAGTGAAGTTTCATTGGGAAAATTCACTAATAGAGAGGTATCGATGGTAAGGCTTTCGGACAATTTCTTCAAACCATCAAATGAGCGCGCATTAGGGCCCCTAGAAATATATATATATATATATATATATATATATATATATATATATATATATATATATATATATATATATATATATGTATATATATATATATATATATATATATATATATATATATATATATATATATATATATATATATATATATATATATATATATATGTATGTATCCGAGCGATAACTCAAAAAATACTGAAAAATACTGACTTCAATCAAATTAGCAAAAATCTTGCTTGGGCGAAAACCGAGGTTGAGTTCGTTAATCATCCTTTATGCTCAAGTTTTTCCGGTGGAAAATCGGGGAAAACGTTTTGAAAACGCTATATTTTTGTAAATATCAGAGTAATTGGAATGAGACTTTACAGGTGGCTAGAAATAGTGCAAATAAACCCATGTTGTAAATTTGAAGTAATTTGGTACCCAATATGTAGAGTTTCTTCCAAATTACGAATAAAATACCAAACACATGCGTTGAGACGACTTACTGGTTAAAGTCCAATGCCTGACAGACAGAGTAGTTAATTGCTCGGCGTAGATTGATTCATACAACAGGTATAAACCACACATCAACGGTAACCAAACTAAATATGTATCAGGCATAACACATACTACCCGAACCAACAATCGTGAAATCTCGGCCGCAGTTATGGAAAATGAGAGAGGACATGAAATTGAAAATTTGCCAAGTAATTGTTATTTAACTGGGGATTCAATAAATTATTAAAAGACATTATAACTGTATCTTTACGAACGGCCTCAAATACAGTCTTAGCACAGCATAGATATATTATGCTGTCGCATAATATAGTACGATTGTAAACAAAATCTGGCCAAGTCTGTATAAAAATGATTCTAAAATAGTTTCTTTTATCTTGACACTTAAATAGAAGACGTCATATAAGACCGAAACAGTCGTGGGATGTTTCAATGGTAATTCTACTAATTGGTACGTATATTTTGAATTTTTGAATTTTTTTTACAATAATTTAAATACATAATAACAATATTTCTTTATATAATTTTTAGCTTGAACGTGAAATATTTTTGTTTCTACTGTATCTTTTTGTTACGTACAACAAAAATGACATCGCTCCGCTAACAATTAGTATTTTCAAATCAATTTTCAAAGAAAACTACAGAAGACAGGTATAGGGTAATGTACACTCAAAAGATAGGGAATTTAACGCTGAATCAGATGTTGGGGATATATGAGTACCGTTACATAAAAAAATCAAGTTATCTATGATTGAAAATTTTCAAATTCAAATGTATGTTATAAATAACAGTTATGTTAAAATCGCATTACGTTTAGAACAGTATGTAGGAATTTTTGCGCTTTATGAGATAGTGAAAACCGCATGTCTTTAAAAATATCGGAATTTTTCTAAAGCGCTCCAATCGTATTTTTTTCTATAAAATGGCGAGTAAATCCGAAACGGTAGAACTAGCCCGAAAAAAAACAAAGTTTGTGTCGACTCTCGGTATAACCGAGATGTAGTTCTCCAGAAACGTTTAATAGACTACTCACCGTGAAGCACCCTGTATATATATATATATATATATATATATATATATATATATATATATATATATATATATATATATATATATATATATATATATATATATATATATATATATATATATATATATATATATATATATATATATATCTATATCATGCTCCAACAGAAGAAGAAGAAGAGGAAGGGAAAGATGAATTGAAAACGAAACAGACCGATTTGCGTCCATAGAATATTTTTTTAAGAAACACTGAAACACCTCAATTTTAATATTGAGGGTGACATGTTTTGACATAAAACTCAACTTTGTCACATCAACCCCTTAAGGGTGGTGATAACAACTCTTATATTTTAAATAGGGAACATGGGTCGAATGTTACATCATATGAAAGCTCTTTCTTTTCTGAATTCAGCACACTAATTATTTTTTTTGAAGTTTTATCAACTCGTTTAAAAATTATTCACAGTTGGAGTTGTAAGAACGTATTTCATTCATTGTGATATGAAATACACTAATTAGTCAATTTTTCGTTAAAAAAACTAAAAAACAAAACCAAACGTTCAAAAATGTTTATTCAGGTAAGTAAGTGTTTAAATTGTTGACCACCAGCTTCCATACAAAAGTACAAATTTTGTTCAAAACGAGCTCTGACATTCTGGAGCATTTGTGGAGTTATTAGACGGCATTCTTCAACAATGCGTCGGCGTAATTCTTCCAGAGGTTACAGGTCTGTTGCGAAAATTCTCCTCTTTAAATGGCCCCCATATAAAGAAGTCTAATGGAGTTAAATCCGGTGATCTAGGGGGCCTGATTTTTATTTTTTATGCAAAAATCTTGCGTAGGGTGAAAGAGACCAAACTTGATGGACAAATGGACCTGGATCCAAAAAAAATTGTTTCAGGAAAAAGCAGTAGCGCACAGTTTTATTTTTCAGAAATATTCAGTACAATGTCCGCATGTACGGCACTAGTAGAAACCATTTTTGAACATCAGATGATGTCTCTTTATGCATAGAATTTTACAAAGATATCTATGGTTTTATGAAAGTTATTATAAAAAGAAGGATTATTATTTAAAACTTTAACACCCTGTACATTAAACGTTAACACGTTTAGGATATACATTCTGATGAGATTTTTTCCTTAAAATGGCCACAGCTATGACCGCTTAAATTCTTCCTATGATTTAAGAAACATCCTGTATAAGAATACCGCCAACATCTCCTTACCAATAGGTTCCTGGACTTAAGAGATACTGGATCGTCACATCAAAAGTGTCAAATCTTAAATTTAATTCAAAACGATTTTACATAATGTTAAAATAATCGGAGAAAACGTTAAACTTTATTCTCCCATTTTCGCCAAGAAGGATGCCTTTAGCATTTAATTAAAATCATATGAAACTTCTAACAAATTTAATGTGTTATGAACCAAGACGACCTTTAAAATTACCCACTTAAATATTCCTTTACCACCATCTTTTATTTTATTCATAGTGTGTGTCAAGTCGTCGGTCTCGCGTAGCACACGATGTCGGGCACGTTGAAGATCCCCACCCTCCTCACAGAAAGGCAGGGATTCGGCAAAATTTCCTTGCTCGCTGGCATCGGTGATTGGCCATAGTCGCGGAAATACACCGACATAAAGAAACAAAACACTATTTTATTAAGGAGTGATGTATAAATAGATAGACTGTGTTTCAGAAATGCTTCTTCACGCTTCAGAGCAACGTGTATGCGAGCAGGATGCCTTAGTTATATAACAGTAACGATGTGTTATGCTTGATTTTCCACTACATGGATAGTTGACGTATTATGAAACGTGTTCTTTCTTAATACTGCAAATTACATTTATTGGTCAATGATTTCGTTTTATCACACACATTAATCAAAGATCTATTGTTAAAATAATAGATTCACTTACTTGAACTGAGACATTTTGTTATTTTACAGCAATACTAAACATATTATTTCGCCATTTTCATTAGGACAATAAATTGTCTAATGAACAAAAGATTGCAAAATTGTCTATAAACTTTTATGTTAGGTATTGAGTTCCTCATTGAATTCATTGTCTTTATTTTTTTTATTTCACTAAAAACTTATTAAAGCAATATCAGGAGATTGTTCTCACAATGATAATAATTTGATAAATACCAGACTTTAGTGAATTTTCGTAAAAAAAAAGGAAATTTCCTTAAAAAAACGAAGCTATTAAATATCCCCCGCTAAAATTAATGTCCTATCTTGTTACAATCAACTTTTTAAGCCGTCGTACATTTTTAATTACCTTATCAACTGTTTTAGAATTTTCTATGGTTACTATATTTTTTCTTAACAAATAAGCAGCAGATTATCGTCGCAAAGAACTACGAAAATGTGCTACTTGATAACACACGTCTGACCTCGTGTTAAATATTTTTTAAAGGAATATTATTAGATGACCATTAAAGGATTTAACTGCTGGAGGTTTCATACAAAGAAACATTGTTAGTATATATATATATATATATATATATATATATATATATATATATATATATATATATATATATATATATATATATATATATATATATATATATATATATATATATATATATATATATATATATGTATCCAAGCGCTAATTCAAAAAATAATTAAGCTATTTTGATAAAACTCGGCAAGTGCCTTTCTTTTATTAATATCTTGGATGAGTTCGTTAGCCAGAAAAATCTGACACGGTTTTCCGGGAAAATTTTGAGTTTTCTTCCGAAAAAAAATTTTTTCTCCGAAAATTACAAAGATATTTCGATAAAATTTGGTGTACATATTGGTTTGGGAAAGACCTAACCATGTGCCAAAATTAAGCTTTCTAGGGTTACAGAAAATTAAGCTATTCAAATTTGAAACATTTATGTTTAATTTCACCGCTCATCGAAAAATAAAAATTAAAGACGCAATTAAATTTCCTTGCTACTCATTTAACACAAAGAGCATATTCATTTGATGTGTCAAGATATTGAAGCGCACTTTGGTTGAGGACGGAGCCAGTTTTTTATGCTCATTTAAAATATCTGGACAGAAAAAATCGATATTTTACCTCTCGAGAAACAGTTCTTTGAATTATGAAAAAGTGGTGGTTTAAACGTTATAGTAGTTTTCCATAGGGTTTGAGCATCCGAATAATAGATCACAGCCAATAGGAGGCAAGGAATATCCCGCCGTACAGTTTGTCAAGAGTTGACCAGGCTAGGTTTTAAATAGCGGTGACAACGAGACCTATCTCGATCGTGAATCCTCATTCAACTAGCAGCGACATAGTGCATCATTTACCTCTTTGGTCGCGACAAATTTAAAGTCTTAACTGATTAAGTTCAACCGTCGTTACTTCCTGTTATGTTTCAATTAATGGTCGATACATTTGTGTCGACGGAGTTTTTAATGACGCCTCATTCGAGTGAATGGTATGATGAAAGTTTTCCTTTTTATATTAGATTTCAGAATTTTCAAGTTATTTTTTCTTGTTGAATTACAGAGGCTTTCCGCCTTCCTCTTTCCTCTTTTTCTTTTGGGGCGAATGCTGAAATACCCTTCTGGGGTGGTTACTGAAAAATAATTGTAGTCAATTGCAGTTTTTGAGCTACAATCCGTGGTTTAGTTTATTGGCTTCCGTAAAATACGATTGGATCTGATTGTTGCTGTCAAGCCTAGCTTGATTTTTAATAACAAGAGGAACAAGTGAGTTTTTTGAAGAAAGTTTATCTACTAGAATTTTTCTTATCCAAAATCTTTCTCGACAAAAACAAATCAAGAAAGGGTCATTTAGGAAACGTTAATATTTCATTGATATTTCTCTGAAAGTGACATTGCTAGTATATATATATATATATATATATATATATATATATATATATATATATATATATATATATATATATATATATATATATATATATACATATACATATACATATATATATATATATATATATATATATATATATATATATATATATATATTGTAATTAAATTATAATTAGTAAGTTGTTTACATTAATTTCCATAATTAATAAAAAATTTCTTACCAACATTCATAAGCTAAGAAAGTACTGCCCTTTAAAAAAAATCAAATACCGTCATTTTGACAATATTTATTTAGAAAATTTCCTAATAAAAAAAGTATATATAGACATTTATATTTGGTCTTGCTAGAATCATATTTTTTATATTCTTTATATCTTTTAATTTAAGTAAATTAAAAGAAATAAAATACGGAACACTAGGCTCCGATTTAATTTATTTTGGAACAGGGCATGCAACTACGACGAATAAATTAACGCATTTGGCCAGATTGAATATGTGCTTATATTTACTTAATTTTAACATATAAGATACGTTTCGAAATCCAGTACTTTGTAATTAATTTACTTTCAACTTGGCAAAACATTTATCTCTTTGTTTTTTATACTAGATGATTTCATAAAGAACCACTATTGGGTTTTATTTCTGTGCATTTTTGAAATCAATCCCTTTAATACATTTTGGTAAGCTCAGCGATTTTATAATTTATTGTGTTATCTAAATATCTCTCGTTATCAAGCACACAAATTTTGCACTGGAGGTGTGAAAAATATAAGCTTTTAGTCAAAATTACACCAACAGAGTGAGTATCAGCTTTAAGTAACATTTTTTTATTGTAACATCCTTGTCTTTAAGTAACCAAGTTGATACAAAAACATACTATATTGGTATAAAAATTCTACATTTTCAATTTATCAATTAGCTGGTTTTCTTTCGACTAATTAAGGTTGGGAATTACTTGTTTGGGTTTGGAGTGTTATAATTTTTAGGTTAAATGATTTCCGGGATATTTCGCCGTAGCCGAACTCACGTTGCCTATGCGTTTCGCCAACCATAGCCACTAACAGCTTCAGCAGCTGGACTGAAAACTGCCGGTATTAGGCAGTGACGACGTTGCATCCTTGTTTTGATGGAAATTAATGCGTAGGAAGGGTCCATCGGTACTTTTACAGATTTCAATATAGCGCTGACCCCTGCGGTGGGCATAAAGACGGTGTCAATGTTCTCCCTCTTCAGTAATTTGGCTATCTTATCTGCGGTTCCTGTTGATCTGTCTTGGACGTATGGCTCTTTCAATGATTTCGTTTCTCTATCCATTTTCTTACAGGGTGTGTTTCAGGTACTGCAATTCACTACGAAGTTCCGACTTCTCTGCATTTATTTTGGTTCTGTTTACTAGTGTTCAAATTATCGCTGGCTTCTGGCTTAGATGATGACTGGATTGTGCCCGAAGGTATCAGTCAGTTTGGATCGGCTCTCGATACTGTGTGTTCTAAGGCACCTGCTTTACGCTTCCGTAGAACGTCGGGAACATATAGTTGTCCGTCGGTCTTCTTCTCCATGGTAAACTTAATACTGTGACCAATGTTGCTGATATGATTCAGGAGCTACTTTATCCTGTCTTTACCGTGCTACCAAATAACGAAGGTGTCATCCTTTTATCTTACCCACAAAATTGATTTGAATTCTTCTGCCCTCAATGATTTGTTCTCAAAGTGTTTCATGGAGACATTTGCTACGACCGGACTGAGTGGACACCGATAGCTACTCCGTGTTTCTGCCCAAAAAATGTTTCTTGCCAAAGAAAGTGGTGCTTAAGCAGGGCCTTGACAAATGTTCTGAGGCTTGGATAAATATCTCAAATAATTTGATTTCTCGAGGTCACAAAAAAATTCACTGTTCCTACCATCGGCATCTCCACAAAAAAATGGAGTCAGTTCAGGTGCACAGATTTTTAGAACTTTCGCTAGATTTTAATCGCGCCCTAATGCCTTTTTGATACCTACAGTTTTTAATATGTACTTCAATGTTAGAAAATATTTCTCTAATTTTTTAATCTACAGTTTGAATAGTTGGTGATCTCTCTCCTTGAAAGCAAATACACAGGAAAATAAACCAGCTATTTTTCTATGATACATTCCCCACCATTTGAATCGAGGGGAGAAAAGGTATTTAAATTTTGATCTATAATTTTTGCCATGGACCACCATCAAGTATTCTTTCGAGTTATTGTCCTTATTGATGGGTGGGTGTCATTTTTCGCCTTATCGATATTGCCTCCCACTTGTTTCTTGTGAATGCAAAGGCGGAAAGAGTTTCGCTGCTGGAGTTTTTGCGAACTGATCTTCATACACGAAATGATGAATTTTGCTTCTATTTATTTTATACTACGATTAGGCAAAATCTTTGCCACATACATTGTACACCTATGCTTGTGCTAGTTGAATTTGTGTGCACTAACCATTTTTGAAAGAGTAATAGCTTTACCCTTGGTAAACTCCTTGAGTATCTTTCTGGATTTGCAACATTTAACGATTGTTTGAAAAATATCTTCTCTTATTGCTCATCCAAAATTTTCCAAAAGTATTCTGCGGTAAATAATTGGTTTACATCAGAAGTTCTTCCTGTTCATTCCTGTTAGAACTTTTTTAAATTATTCTCGTGAACATTATCTGTAGTTATCTTGATTAATTTTTCCTTAGTGATACAGTTTTCCTAGATAGGCTTTTCTTCTGAAAATAAATTCCCAGCATAGTTTTTTTATTCCAACAACACACCACGAGGGTTTACAGCCTGAATTTTATCCTACCGTGGGTGTCGACAAGCAGGAAAGAGGCAACTTGTTAATTCTGGACTTGAAGGTTTGGGGGTTCGGAGGAGAAGGAAAAACATGCGCCGGCAAGGAATTTCACAACTTGGAAGTCCTCGGGACAAAAGAACGGGCATAACAAGATGTTCTATGTCTGGTGACCTGGACCGTAGAAGGGTGCATTCGCTCTGTTCCCCTGGTAGATCTGTTGGGGGCAGCAGGTGGAGGAACTATGGAAGAAAGCTCCTCTGAGCAGTGCCCGTGCAGATATCTATAAAAGAGAGAGAGGTCGCCAACGGCACGTTGGTGGGCAAGCGATGACAGCCTTTGGGTGAGGGTAGGGTCACCAATGAGACGTATGGCTCTCTTCTGAATTGAGTCCAGGATAGCGAGTGTAGAAGCGGCAGCAGCACCCCAGATGTGGGAGCAGTATTCGAGGTTTGGCCTTATTTGCGAAGTATATAAGGTATAGAGATTAGCTGGTGAAAAGTATTTGCGAGCCCGGAAGAGGAAACCTAATTTCTTAGCAGCCGCTTCTGCAATTGATGTGACATGTTTGTGCCAATTGAGATTTCGATCCACAGAAATGCCAACAAGTGAAAAGGACTCATTACTTTGAATAACTTGGTTGTTCATTGTGATCGGTCTAGGGCTGTGGCATCTTTTATGAGAAAGAAAGCAAGACTGAGATTTGGTGGGGTTGAATTGTACAAGATTTATACTTCCCCAGTCTAATATTTTTTGGAGATCCACGGAGACAGAACCTTCCATGAATCTGCGATCCTCATCTAATTGGGCCAAAGAGACAGGCTTAGAATATTGTATATTTGAGTGGAGGGTGCTGTTGCCCGCGTAACTGTGAACTGGGTTGGATGTGCTAGAGAGGAGGCCATTGATGTAGAGAACAAACAAAGTAGGGGCTAAAGCTGAACCTTGAGGAACTCCTGCATTAATTCCTGTAGTTGCTAGGAAGCGCTTTGGATCCTTTCTTGTGGACGGGTTGTACTCGAGCAGTTTTCTAGTTACTAGCTCTACTGTAAGATGTCTGAAAAAGACGAGTCAGGACAGGAGCAAGTTCTGGTGCGCAATTGCTGGGATCTCGTCAAGGCCAGAGGCTTTCCTGGTATTAAGAAAGAGAGCATCTTTCGTACCTATTTAGTTTTGAAAATGACATCCGTCATTTTATGCGTGACATTGGGGACTGTTGGTGGTTGAACATTTGGAGGTGGGTTGAGAGTAGAATTGCCGGCGAACAACGGAGCAAAAAGTTCAGCTTTGCCCAGGGCGGTAGAAACAATTTCATCCCCTGAGACAAGAGGTAGGAACGTGCTCTTGCAGAAATTATTCCCAATAGATTTAGCAAGAGTCCAGAAGTGTTTGCTGCCCTTGGAGCTTAAGAGGACTTTGTTTTTGATGTGGTTATTAAACGAGTTCTTTGCCTCAGAAAGAATGCGGACATAGTACATAGTGCTTTATGAATTATTAAATTCGGGATGCCTATGGACTTACAAGTGAAATTAATAACTATTACAGCTCATAAACAGAGTCGCCGCAAAGAACAAAACCACAGGCAAAATTTTTAGGCATTATTTATATTTAATAAGCGAAAAGCTTTAAGGCTTCGTCGAATGTAACTACGTTTTAAGTACTCTACTTAGGCGATTGTTTTCTTCAATTTTTATTACGCTTGTAATTAAAATATTTTATTGCATACTGTAATGGTATTTTTCGATTTAAATCAGTATAAAATACGTTATATATGATATAATATTAAACAGAACTATTGCAACGTATTACGTAACTTAAGCATTTTTATATTTTACGACACAAGACAATATTAATAAACAATGCTCCTCCACATTTTGCTCAGAAATATATAAAGTCAACTAAACAACAAGCGCCTAAAAATTTATAAAGAAAACAATAATCTAACCGTAATAATATAAATGTATTGCATTTTGTTTCAACATATGCTTCTTTTCGCGACTAGCTAAGGAACAAGCACAGGGAGCAGTTTTACCTAATCTCAAGACTCATTGAGCAAAAAAAAACCTTTGTTGAATAAGAATGAAAGGGCTATTTTTTTTAACAAAATATCGTAAACATAACATGGCGTACTGTTTTTTGAACACTTTTTTTGTCATTTGTTTTCTGGTATTGGATTTCATAGCCTACTATCCTCAAAACGGTTTTTCTCAAAATTGTCAGTGCAATTACAAGATTTCTCAAGCATGTTGTACATCATTGGAAAACTCTTTTAACAGGCTATCACATGAGCAAAAAATCCAATATGGCTGCCATAATAAAAACAAACGTTTATACCTGTAGTTCAAAAACAAATAACAATCCAAAGTTAAGAATAGCACAAAAAGATTACTCTGTAAAAAGTGTCCTGATAATGTGCAAGTCTTAGACATGTCAGATCAACGCCTACTTAGATATTGAAGAAAAAAGAAATCCACAATTATTTTTTTTTCAAAATAACTCGAAAACGAAAAGAGCCAGGTCATAGTACAAGTCATATTTGGAACGACCATGAAATCCTACAAAACATTGCTAATTTAACCGTCTCCCTATCTCTAATAATAACGGAGATAGAAATACATTCCCATCCAGTTTGGGACACACTGTATAGTATACATTTTATAATATAAACATGCGTACCGAATTTTGTTGCCATAGCTTTGTTATTTCCGGCGATAAAAAAAAATTTGCAATAAAACTGCAAATTTTCCCGCCAAAAGTGGTCCGATTTTCCTGGATAACGAAGCGTATTATTTATCCTCTGACGACGTCAGGTTTTAAAAAAATGTGTTGTGGTGATTTGGGTTTTCCAAGTGCGCCTATAATGAAGCTGTATAAGCCATTCCCAAAAGATAGGCACTCACAAAATTTGATCAAAACTGGCCCATTATTTTTTGAGTTATTGGTGTGATACATACATCTATGCATATACATATACATACATATATATATATATATATATATATATATATATATATATATATATATATATATATATATATATATATATATATATATATATATATATATATATATATATATATCTGTGTGTGTCTTATTGGATGGGAATGGACAGGTTGATGCAGTCTACTTAGACTTCTCGAAGGCATTTGACTCAGTTGATTCTGAGCTGCTGGTACTTAAGCTTCATTCTTTTGGTATTTCCAATGATCTTATATCCTTGTTTAGATCCTACCTCCTCAATAGGTATCATTATGTCTCGTATGCTGGCTGTTCTTCTGGCCGGTTTCATGCTTCGTCTGGTGTCCTACAAGAATCTGTACTTGGTCCCCTTCTCTTCAACGTTTTTATTAATGATTTGGATTCTGTGCTTTCTATTCCTCATTTATTGTATGCTGATGACATAATTGTTTTTCTAAATATCAATTCTCTTGTCAACTGTCAGGCCATGCAGCACAACCTCGATAGGGTTTCGGAACGGTGTGACATAAATAAGTTACCTCTAAATCTTTCTAAATGTAGTGTTTTCTCTTTTTCCAATAAACATCACTTGCAGGTTTTCACTTATAAGGTAAATGGTGAAAATCTTATACATGTGTCTAATATTAGTGACTTGGGTTTGATCATGAATCCACACTTGAAGTTTAATTTACATCTGAACAGTATCCTTAGAACTTCTATGAAAAGCCTATGATTTGTTGTTAGAAGCGCTGGAAATTTTTCATCTCCTGAAACTCTTATCTGTTTATATAATGCTTTTGTCCGTTCTCATGTTGAATATGTCAGCTTGTGCTGGATGCCCTTCTACTCCTGCCACATTACGCTTCTAAAATCTGTCCAGCGTAGGTTTCTGAAGTATTTCGCTTATTTTGTTGACAAAGTTTATCCTCAAAGAGGCATATCTTACAATTTGTTATTCACTAGATTGGGTTTTATGTTGCTTGCTGACAGGAGAACTCTTTCAGGTCAGTGTTTTTTATTTAAGCTAATTCACGGAATTATTGATGCACCTGAACTTCTCTCCCAGCTGCCTTTTCGCTCTCCTCTCCACGGCTGTCAGAGTCGTTCTACTCATACTTTTTTACTTCCGATTTCCAGAACTAATCTGCGTTTGAAATCACCATTGTATTCTATTTGTGCAGAATATAATTCTTCCGGTATTGACATATTTAGTCATGCTAATGTTGGGTCCTTTTCCGCAGCCTCTAGAGAATCTCTGCTTCGTGGGGACACATCTTAGTTATTTTTTTGTTAATTTTTAGTTTTAATGTATAGTTTCTAATTTATCTTAGTTTAGTAGTTCTTATATAAATCCATGTAACTGGGCTCCTGCCTGTTTGGGTTGCTTAAGTAAATTATATATATATATATATATATATATATATATATATATATATATATATATATATATATATATATATATATATATATATATATATATATATATATATATATATATATATATATATATATATATATATATATATATATATAGGTAGATAGTAGCGAGCTTTTCCTTCCTTACGTGATAGTAAATGACTTTTTTACTCCCGAGGAGGTACCACCGCATACATCAAGGGGCCCGGAGAAGTCCCAACGGACGTTTCCGGTTCTGTTGTATAAGTCGGTTTCCCTTATAAACAAAAATGATGATGGCTTCTCCTTGTACAAAATACTCCTCCATTCGGATCTCCGGGAGATGGGTGTGCAGGGAGCGCAGGCATTAAGATTTAACATATCCTTCTCGAATATATGTGGCCTGAATTCTAACCTGAACTCCGTCCACCATTTCATCCAGGCTAATAGGCCCCAACTCCTCTTCTTCACCGAAACCCAAATCAGTGCCAAAACAGCCACTAATCACCTTAATTTCCCGGGGTATGGTCTCCTTACTTATTTTAGATTGCATGGAGGCGTGTGCGCATATGTCCGTAGCAATCTACCCTGCACTAGACTCCCCAATTTAGAAGCTGGAAGAAAAGACATACTTTGGATGAAACTCTCTCTCAGGGCTGCAACTAAATTCATCTGTTGCATTTACTGGTCACCTTCTGACAACAACTTTGTACAGCTCTCTCTCTGAAAAAACCGACCATCTGATTTCTGAATATCCTTCCTCCGAGGTTACTATTCTTGGCGACTTCAATGTCCATAATAAGGAATGGCTAGGACCTTCAAAAACCGATCCACAAGGGAGAGCAGCGGATGCCTTTGCAGTCAGCAATTCTTTATCCAATATGGTCCAGCAACCTACTTACTTTCCTCGCACTCACTTCAACTTATTCAAAGTCATTACTTTGAATAAGTGGAAGACTCATTGGCTTTTTCACTTGTTGGCATTTCTGTGGATCGAAATCTCAATTGGCACCAACATGTCACATCAATTGCAGAAGCGGCTGCTAAGAAATTAGGTTTCCTCTTTCGGGCTCGCAAATACTTTTCACCAGCTAATCTCTATACCTTATATAATTCACAAATAAGGCCAAACCTCGAATACTGCTTCCATATCTGGGGTGCCGCTGCCGCTTCTACACTCGCTACCCTGGACTCCATTCAGAGGAGAGCTATACGTCTCATCGGTGACCCTACCCTCACACAAAGGCTGCCATCCCTTGCCCACCGACGTGCCGTTGGTGACCTCTTTCTCTCTCTCTTTTATAGATATCTTCACGGGCACTGCTCAGAGGAGCTTTCTTCCATAGTTCCTCCACTTGCTGCCTCCAACAGATCTACCAGGGAAACAGAGCGAATGCACCCTTTTACTGTCCAGGTCACCAGACATAGAACATCTTGTTATGCCAGCTCTTTTGTCCCGAGGACTTCAAGTTGTGGAACTCCTTGCTGGCACATGTTTTTCCTTCTCCTCCTAACCTCAACCCTTCAAGTCCAGAATTAATAAGTTACCTCTTTCCTCCTTGTCGACACCCACGGTACGATAGTATTTAGGCTGTAAGCCCTGGTGGTGTGTTGTTGAAATATAATATATATATATATATATATATATATATATATATATATATATATATATATATATATATATATATATATATATATATATATGTATATATATATATATATATATATATATATATATATATATATATATATATATATATATATATATATATAATTTAAAACTGACCCCGGATATGTGTTCTAGGGGATCTAGTTCACGCTCTTTTGAAGAAATTTTTTCCAAATTCAAAAGTCGCGATCTCCTCATTTGTGAATTTTTTCTACCAAAATTAACTAATACAAATGTGATTAGCAGTATAGTGTTTAGTATAACGAACAACTATTTCATAAATATCTATTTTAAATATATGGTTTACATAAACTTTATAATTCAATAGCAATTTACATGCTATTTATGTAACTAGAGAAAATATTCGAAAAATAATAATTATGTTGGCCATAACATTAATAAACAATCGAATAGAGAGTGTAAGCCATAAACATTGCGCTTTTCTCTTTGAATGTGCCGGCTCTCGCTTCGTAAAAGAAATTATCTGCTTATCACCGCTTCGAGCTCTATTATATTGTAATAATTCCACCTAAAGCTATCAATGAAGAGAAATAATTGTATGTTGTTAGGTTAGGTATTGAAAAACAGATAACTCTTAACGAGATACTCATGCATATGTAGGAGAAATAAAGAGAATCATTCCTTCGATTGGACGGACATTGGCCTACTATCACGTGTGTGTGAACGTATTTGTTTTAAAACAAGTGCTACGGCAATTTTTTATACTGACAGGACGGTTTTATTTACCACATAGAAATTAGCTGATTTATGTGGGAGCAACAAATGAAGGTAAAAGTGAATATCATCTACCGAAAGTAAAAGCAGGTAGATTTGTTTATAAGAATATCAAACAGGTGTTACATTGATTTTAATTAATGGCTGCGATAACTTGATTAACACAAAATTTATGTATGTGGAAAAATAAAAATAAAACGTCAGCGTTGACAACATAATATTAATAACCAAATAAGCTATTTTTACCTATAGCCTATTCAGGTGCTTTATAAGGTCATTGACTAAATTAAAAACTCAATGACAAGGTGTAGAGTAAACCAAAATACATATAGCTTAAAATGTTATATTTGAAAATATCCGAGTAAATGGATTTAACAGTTCGCTTTGTACATAGTCGACAAATTGTGAAATAAGATATTAGGTTGACATTTTTTTTAATATTTCAACAACACACCACGGGGGCTTACAGCCTAAATACTATCGTACCGTGGGTGTCATCAAGGTGGAAAGAGGTAACTTCCTAATTCTGGACTTGAAGGTTTGGAGGTTCGGAGTAGAAGGAAAAACATGTGCCGGCAAGGAATTTCACAACTTGTCCTCGGGACAAAAAAGCGGGCATAACAAGATGTTCTATGTCTGGTGACCTGGACAGTAAAAGAGTGCATTCGCTGTGTTCCTCTGGTAGATCTGTTGGGGGCAGCAGGTGCAGGAACTATGGAATAAAGCTCCTCTGAGCAGTGCCCGTGCAGATATCTATAAAAGAGAGAGAGAGAGAGAGAGAGAGAGAGAGAGAGAGAGAGAGAGAGAGAGAGAGAGAGAGAGAGAGAGAGAGAGAGAGAGAGAGAGAGAGAGAGAGAGAGAGAGAGAGAGAGAGAGAGAGAGAGAGAGAGAGAGAGAGGTCACCAACGGCACGTCGGTGGGCAAGGGATGGCAGCCTTTGGGCGAGGGAAGGGTCACTGATGAGACGTATAGCTCTCTTCTAAATGGAGTCCAGGATAGCGAGTGTAGAATCGGCAGCGGCACCCCAGATGTGGGAGTAGTCTTCGAGGTTTGGCCTTATTTGTAAAGTATATAAAGTAGAGAGATTATCTGGTAAAAAGTATTTGCGAGCCCGGAAGAGGCAACCTAATTTCTTAACAGCCGCTTCTGCAATTGATGTGACATGTTGGTGCCAATTGAGATTTTGATCCACAGAAATACCAACAAGTAAAAAGGACTCATTACTTTAAATAATTTGGTTGTTCATTGTGATGGGTCTAGGGCTGGTGTATCTCTTATGAGATAGAAAGCAAGACTGAGATTTGGTGGAGTTGAATTGTACAAGATATCTACTTCCCCAGTCTAATATTTTTTGGAGATCCACAGAGACAGAACCCTCCATGAATCTGCGATCCTCATCTAATTGGGCTAAAGAGACAGGCTTAGAATATTGTATATTTGGGTGGAGGGTGCTGTCGTCCGCGTAACTGTGAACTGGGTTGGATGTGCTAGAGAGAAGGTCATTGATGTGGAGAAGAAACAAAGTAGGGGCTAACGCTGAACCTTGAGGGACTCCTGCATTAATTGGATACAGTTTAGATGAATGGCGATCCACGACAACAGAAATGCTTCGGTTGGAGAGGAAATTTGCTGTCCAGGTACAGAGGTTTGGTGGTAGGCCATATGCCGCAAGTCTATTAAGCAGCGCTGCGTGCCAGACCTGGTCGAATGCTTTGGATATGTCTAGGGCGACAATCTGGGATTCACCGTGTAGTTCCATAGACTTGTTCCAAGGTTATACCAACTTTGATACATTTCATTAAAAAATACATATTTGCCATTAAAAACATTTCTATGAAAATCCACTACCATAACGCACTTGCTGCGTCCAGACTCTTTTTATTTTTTACAAATATGCTCCGGATGCACTGCAGCCTTGAAGGCTTATTGCGAAACATATTTTTAAAATTTTATATTTTTCCTTCTTAAAACGTCCAAGTCGCGATTTGAAACGTCAAAACTTGCAATTTTCAGAGATTAAATCTGAAACAAATACTGATTATGTAGAAGAAATGTCGTAATAAGTGTGTTTTACAAAGCCTTAAGTTTCAGCTGCAACCATCATTGTCCTTCATTTTACTAAAACATATTCGGAAAATCTCTTTCAAATAGACCCTCTTTCTGATGCTTTGGCAATAGTTTCAGTTATAGAGCTTATGATTTAATAGTCTATATTTTATCAAATCTTCGTAGAAAAATTCGTTATTGAGAAGACAGCGAGCTATGTATTTTAAAAAGATTTCTTCAAATGAACGCGAACCAGAACCCCTAAAACCCATACACGGGGTAAGTTTCAGTTTTTGTCTGTTTATACATATACAGGGTGACGCATTTCTACGGCAAAGCTCAATATATCCGTTATATACACAAGATAGGGGAAAAAGATATACGTTAATTATAGGGTGGTGTCTCGAGCTGCATCTTATAAACCTGTTTTGACAATCACAAGTGGCATATAAGTCGTTAGTGAAACACACTTTTTTTTTAAATAGAAAGCCCTTATGCTATTGCATTTTTGTATTTTACATCGATTTATAATGCATGTTTGTAAGGAAAAAAAATGATATCGTTCATCGTTTTTGAGTTATTTCAATTGTTTTGCAACTCTTCCCGTTTTTGGCATATATCACAAACACATATCACAAATTGTGATACGGTGTTTACCAATATAGATAGCGGAGCCTAATGGAAATGACGCATTCAGAGTGCTCTTTTGTTTGCATTACAAATAGTGGCTGAATTTGAAAAGTTTTCGCAAAAATGTTTTTTGGGTTTCCGCAGAAATCATTTTTTGTTACATTTTTGTGATATGTTGGTAATTATTAATAAATGTTTAGTAAGTTATTGTAAAAAAAAGTTGTCGATTTTTTGTGAAAATATAATTTAGTGTAACATTACTGAAGGCAATTTCTGTAAAAAGAGGTGATTTTTTTTTCAATTTTTATACTAAAGTTGTTTGTGAATAATTGTATCTTGGTAGGTGTGTAGATAGCTTGGAGAGCTTTGTTGACCAGGAAAACGAACCAGTTTTTTCCTGAACTTTTAAAGTTTATTTTCGCAAAATGTTTGTCCTTTTTGAAACAACAAAGCTATTTTCATGAAATATGGTATATTTTTACTACTACAGACGTTATACTACCAACCTAATGTTGTACTTCTCTTAAAACAATACATATTTGTATTAAAAGCTTTTTTACGAAAATTCGCTACCATAACGCACTGCTGCGTCCCCATATTTTCAAGTTATGCTTAAACCATTGCCTACATTCATATAAGTCCCAGCCATATGAGCATATTCTCTTTGTACCCAAAATATTTTCTAATCCTAACCACTCCTAGCTCAAACCAAATATTCAAAAAACCTGACCTGGAAGAATATGTCATATCTACGTTCCGTGTTCAGTTAACTAATGTTTTTCCTTTACCAAAGCTAAAAACTTGTATCTAACAACTATAGTACTACAAACAAGCAAAACTTTACTTGTAACGTGGTGAGGAAAAGCGAGATTGTTAACAATAAGCAAAATTAATGTAAGGTGTTATATCTTGGTATTAGCCAATTACTTTCGATAAGAAACGTGATGTTATTTGTTTGCTTGGTATTAATGATATTGTTCAAAACACTGGAAATTTCTAGTAATATTTTTCTCTAGAAAATACAAGTGCTTATTTAGTAGAAACTGTGTAACTTATGTGGGACCATTTCTCCGCATCAAAGAAAGGAGAGATAAATATTCTTTCACCGAAAGTGAGTGTGACTATACAAATTTGTTTACGTACATATTAATTAAGTGCATAAATTAATTAATTTGATAGCAGTATAAATGATTTTTAAATTTCACTGCCTACTAAAGTGCAGTTATAGCCTGAACCTTGAATTTAGAAACAACTGTTCCTAAATTAATTATATACATAAATAGAATACTGCAGTATCATTTAACGTTGAATAAAGTTTCACTTGACTGGATTCTTTGGTAGAAATTATAAATCAAAGATAATAGTTTCTAATAGAAAAAATGGAAATGTATCTGTACATGAAAATTAATTGCAACCGTTATAAAGCAGGCGATGAAGATTATTTATTATCTTTAGTGATCAAATATTTTTGATACTTTTTTTACCTGTTTTTGCATTTTTTGAAACTGTTATAAAATAATACCTGCCATAATAAACGAACGTAAAATATGCATCACAATTCATGGCTGTCGACCAACCAAGAAACGTATTATTTTATATTTAGAGCTTGCTTGGACCAATCATGGACGATCTATTTACAATACAACCGATGACAAAAATGGGAACGATGTAATTTGCTGACCAAAATGAATCTTGCTGACCGAGGCTTTAATATTTAAGGATTTCTTTGATATTTTATATTTTGCATCCTAATGATAATGTCTTTCCACTACCAATGTTCCACAGAAAAATCTGTCTATTTATGGGTAGTTTAATCTTGAAGTTTTTTTAACATTTTAGTGCTACCAGAAATATTATGAATCTGACAAAGGTATACATTTAAATATAATCATTGCTAGTAACTACCACCGCGCTACCAGAAGTTGACTGAAAAATACCCCTATTTACGGGTAGTTCTTTCTTGACATATTTCAGTTTGTTACCAGTACCGCCGTGTGTTTAAGTGACTGCACTCAAATACATATATAACCATTGCTGGTAACAGTAAACTCGCTACCAGAAATTGGCTAAAAGATACCCCCGTTTAGGGGTAGTTTACATGACGATGTAATTTGCTGACCAAACAGAATCTTGATGACTGAGGCTTTAATCTTTAGGGATTTCTTTGATATCTTATATTGTGCATCCTAATGATAATTTCTTTTTGCCATCAAACTGTAACAGAAAAATCTTTCCATTTAAGGGCAGTTTACTCTTGACAATTTAATTTTTTTTTAGTGCTGCCAGAAAAGCTATGGATCCGACAAAGCTATAATACATTTACACATAATCATTGCTAGCAACTATCAGCTCGCTACCGGAAGATGACTGAAAAATACCACCATTTAGGGGTAGTTTACTCCTGACCTACTCTAGTTTATCACTGCTACCGAGAGAACGATCGAGGTTCATATATATATATATATATATATATATATATATATATATATATATATATATATATATATATATATATATATATATGAACCTCGATCGGAAAGATTTCCGCGGTCTTTAATGTGAGATATACTTGGTTTTCGGGTTGAATCGCGTCCGGAATGTATTAAAACTCGACGTTTCGGCTCCTGTTTCGTAGCCATTTTCAAGACGCAAAGAAATTATGTAAGCACACGAACTCTAAGGCCACAATCTGCCTACTCCTTAGAGCGGTGGACAAAGGTGGGTTGGGTGGCTTTAGCTCGATTACTGGGCCTCAATCTGCCTACTCTCCAAATGTCGTCGGAGATCGTCTCTAAGGTCTCAGTGTGTTCAACCCTGGGCCTAAGAGAGATCTGGCAGTTCATCGGAAGTATTGTATTGTGTCGTTTCGTCTACCTGCTTTGTTATCAGTGAAAGTAGTCGGATCACGGTCAGGGGATTTAGTCACGGTGCTTAAAAGATTAAGAGGATTACAGGCATTTCTTGAGACAGAAAATGAGAAATGAAATTTTATATTAAATTTGTTGTGTTTTTGTGTGTTTGTAATGAAGTATAATAGGTTTCCAAGTAATCGGAAGACGAAGACCACCATCTTCCTTATTTAAACAATCGGGACATTCTTCGATCTCGATTGCTTCGCGGATAATTATGGTTTCGAAGTTGTAAACCGGGGATATTATTTTAGCATTGTCGAAGTCACTTTTGTGTCCTGTATAAATACGTAGCATGGCCAGCGCCGATGAGGGATCAGAGTTTCTAACTGCGAGGGTGTGTTCATATATTCTATTGTGGATGCGTCTATTTGCTTGTCCTACATGAGTTCGGGAACAGTCAGACCAAGGAGTTTCGTAAACTCCGTGGGATTCGTTTGGAATCATTGGGTTGAACACACTGAGACCGTCTCCGGCGAGATTAGGGGAGTAGGCAGATTGAAGCCTTAGGTTTCATGTCCTTACATATTTCCTTTACCTCTTAAAAATGGCTCATATATATATATATATATATATATATATATATATATATATATATATATATATATATATATATATATCGACGATCACAACTGTCAACAGTAAACTCGCTACCAGAAATTGACTCTGAAATACCGCTTTCAGGGGTAGTTTACTCTTGACATATTTCAGTATCTTACTGTCACCGAGAGAACTATGCAACTGATTGAGGTTAAAATACACATTCGATCACTTCTAATAACAGTTAACTCGCTACCAAAAGTTGACTTAAAAATACCACCATTTAGGGGTAGTGTACTCTTGACATGTTTCAGCTTGTTGATACTACCGCCGAAACTATGTAACCGACTGAGCTCAAAATACATATATACGCATTACTAGTAACAACAAACTAGCTACCGGAAGTTGACTTTAAAATACCCTCATTTAGGGGTAGTTTATGTGACGATATAATTTGCTGACCAAATTGTATATTGCTGAGCGACGCTTTAATCTTCAGAGATTTTTTTGGTATTTGATATTTACTCTATTTTGCTAACCAAACGTCTTTGAATTTTTTTAAAAAGTTTACTCTTGCCGTTTTTCTTATTTATTAGTGCTACCAGAAACATAATGAATCTGACAAAGCTATCAATTTACATGATAACATTACTACTAACTCGCTACCTAAGAAAATGACACAAAAATATCATCATTTAGTGTTAGTTTACTTCTAACACATTTTAGTTTATTACTGCTACCGGAAAAAGTATCCAACTCACTGAGCTCAAAAAGCATATATCGCCATCACTTTGCTTGCTGCCGGAAACCGACTCAAAGCTACCTCTTTTTAGGGGTAGTTTGCTCGACATATTTCAGTTCATCACTGTTACCGTGCGAACGATTAGGGTTAAAATGCATATCCGATTACTACTATCAACACTAAACTTGCTACCAGAAGCTGACATAAAAATACTTGTATCTAGATACTGAAAAAAAATCAAATAGAAAAGTGACTATTAATAAAGAGAAAGGTAACTGGTTAAAAACAAAAATTATAAAACTTAAGCAGTCAAAACCATGTTCAATATTTTTATGTGAGTCACACTCGCAAGAAAGTCAGTTTAAAGAATTAGATATCTCAAAATTATTACGTGGTAAAAAAATTCATATTGATCCCCAAAGAATAAAAGTGCTTTAACCCCCAGGAAAAGCTATTTCAAAGTAAAAATGGGGTGATATCATGAATTTACTAAAGTTCCTTCCCAGGGATGCAACTGAAGTTTACAAAATCAAAAATGTAGTGGAGCTCGAATATGATATTGAAGGGTATGGCTCCAACATAGATTTTGATTTTGAACATTAAATTTAAGATTTATGATTTTGTTGTTCCTGAATGAGTTCCTTCGTTTTATAATTATTGTTAAAATAAAAATTCGTTTTTTCTTTAAAACTGATGTTCTTCTTTCCCTTTTTTTTTACAGAATCAGAGCCCTTGGATCTTCTTCAATTATTAAAATTATTTAATTATTGAAAAGGGCCGATCAGCCAAAAAAGTGTTAAAATTATATTTTTACACGAGAAAAAAAGGTAATCCACTAGTGTCTTTGCTTTTAAGCATACATCATTTTAATCTGGAAGAAACTTATAAAAACTTAATAATTTTAAAAGAAGACGATTATTACACATAACCTTTGATTACGCAAATTTCCTATCTGGCACTTGGTTCCTTCTCGATTAGTATCATCCAATTATCAAAATTATCGCCACATTAGTGACAAGGTAAAAGGTAAGATGCTCACTGGCAATTAGGCCAATGCTGACCCTTTTTGCTCATCTAAACTAACCTACCCTCCACCTTAAGCTTGATCTCAAGTGACTTGAAAAATCATCCGTTGCCGGTGAGTCTCGAAACGTTGTCCCCCGAGTCAGAATTGGCAAGTTTCAGTCGACTTTTCAACACGGCCACGGCGGCGCTTAACATTAGTGGCAAAATATACCGACTTAAATTTTTCACTAACAAACAGAATCTACAGACAAGTTGACCCTCGTAAATAATTGTTAAGTATTTCAGAAATATCAAAGTGAAATATTCAAATGTCCGTAAAGGTATACCTTGTGATTGTCACCATAAGATTTAGCATACTTTCTATATTGTCAATAGTTGATCTTTTTAAATACTCACTGACAAGCAGCTATGACATAATTGGGTTAGTATCTTGATGCATCTTACTTATTTTTTTACTTTTGAGACGAAAGTTTGGTCACGTGAATTTGTTGTTTATAATCGCGTTTAATTAGTGTAACTATTGATTACCACGTAATAAATCTCCGAAAGTTTCTCAGTTTTTACCTCACGCTGTGATCAAATTACTGGTTATACGATAATGATGCTAAGTAATAGTGTTCCGTCAGTCGGCTAGTTACCTAGCGGTAAACAAAATTATTGTTTCAAATATACCTGAACCGACTGTCAAGGTCGTTTCACATTGAAATTAGCTTTTAAAACAAACAATAATATTAGA
Source organism: Tillus elongatus (assembly GCA_964006375.1). NCBI lineage: Eukaryota > Metazoa > Arthropoda > Insecta > Coleoptera > Cleridae > Tillus > Tillus elongatus. The sequence continues at coordinate 108,287,443 of OZ023267.1, forward strand.
GATGATAATATGACTTTTAAATGTGATGTTGTCGGATGACGTACCATATTTATATGATGATAATATTGCGGTTTTGTTAATATTTGCATAAATGGCTTTAACATCGAAGATTGTTTTTATTTCTAAGAAGTAATTAATAAGCGAGTTAATAGTGCTTTTTGTAATAAACGTATAGACAAATAAATGTACTGAACTGAGTAAAATAAAAAGATTGTGGGTCTGGAGGAAAATGGGTCATTAAATATTACATAATTACATTAAATAAGTGGAACCGCCTTTGATAAGAAGTATAAACTGATCATGATTATTCAGTGGATGTTAAATACAACAGTACTTAAGATTGTTTATGGTTGGACCAATTTTATAATAAAACCTTTACCACAAACGTGATATTATAATAAACAAAAATATCTCAATTATTGTGCATATCTATAAAATAAAAAACTTCGGGACGCAGCAAATGAGTTAAGGTAGCGAATTTTCCTAAAAATGTTTTTAATGGAAAATATGTCTTGTTGTTACAAGAAGGACATTTGGTTAATATTATAACCTATACAGCACTAACAATGTACCATATTTCATAAAAAAGCTTTGTTGTTTCAAAAAGTACAAATATTTTCCGAAAATAAACTTTAAAAGTTCTAGAGAAACTGGTCCGATTTTTCTGGCCAACGAACCCCTTTAAAGTATTTACACACCTGACATGATATAATTATTCACAAACAGCTTTAGGACCAAAATTGAAGAATTTTCTTTATGATAATTCCTTTTACATAAATTGCCTTCAGTAATGTTACACAAAATTATATTTTTCAAAAAAAATCGACAAATTTTTTTTACAATAACTTACTAAACATTTATTATTAATTACCAACATATCACAAAAATCTTACAAAAAATGAAGTCTCAGGAAACACTAATAACATTTCAACGAAAACTTTTCAAATTCAGCCACTACTTGAGAGTACCTGTATACGGCAGCTTGATTTTTTCGACGAGTAATACAAAAAAAAATCTCTCTGAATGCGTAATTTCCATCGGGCTTCCACTATCTATTGATAAAAACGCCATATCACAATTTGTGATATGCGTTTAAATATGCGCCAAAAACATGAAAAGTTGCAAAACAATTGAAATAACTTAAAAACAATGAACGATATCGTTTTTTCCCTACAAACATGTATTATAATTTGGTGGAAAACACAAGAATGCAACAACATAAGGGATGTTATATTAAAAAAATTAAGCGTGTATTACCAACGACTTATGGGCCAACTGTAATTGTCAAAATAGGTTGATAAGACAGAGCTCGACACACCCTATAATTAACTTATATACTTTTTCCTCATATCTTGTTTAATTATAACGGATATATTGAGCTTTACCCTATATATGCGTCACCCCGTATATGTGTAAACAGGCAAAAACTGAAATTGGCCGCTATATATGGGGTTTAGGGGTTAATAACGAATTCTTTCTACGAAAATTTGCTAAAATATAGACAATTAAACCATAAACTCTATAGCGGAAACTACTGCTGAAGCATCAGAAAGAGGGCCTATTAAAATGGATTTTGCGAAAATATGTTAATAAACTGAAGGACAGTGATGGTTGAAGCTGAAACTTAAGGCTTTGTGAAACACACTTATTGAGAGATTTTTTCGGCATAATCCGTATTTGATTCAAGTTCGTTGTCTAAAAATTGCACATTTGGCGTTTCAAATCGCAACTTTGACGTTTCAAGAAGAAAATGTATCAAATTTTCGAAATAATTTTTCTGCCACTTCTTAACACTTTTCCGCCAAGAAAAGTTAACCCTTGTATGTAATATTCAATTGGTTTTGTTAATCACAAAAATATTTTCTTCTTGTGCTTTCCTCTGATCCCCAGTGGCACGCAACATTTTTTTCTTTAAATGCCTATGACTTTTTTTGTTTTAACGTAGCGATCTGAATTTTGGTGTGTAGGGTAAGTTTGATAGTAGAACGTATATGTCAAATTTGGTTATCATAGCTCTGTTATTTTCGGAGATACAAAAGTGTTCCGAAAGAAAACCAAAAATTTTCTCGGAAAAACTGGTCCTGGCTAACGAACTTATCCAAGCCACTTGCAAAAGGAAGGTACATACTAAATTTCATCAAAATCGGCCCATTCTTTTTTGAGTTATCGATGTGATATATATATATATATATATATATATATATATATATATATATATATATATATATATATATATATATATATATATATATATATATATATATATATATATATAAACACAGATCTCCCCATTAGTGAATTTTTCGTTTTATGAAAAACTCGCTAAAATTCCAAAACATGTCAATTTAGATTAAAAAATGACACCCGGTAACGTGAAAATTTCACCCCTATATTTAACCCCCTCGAAGTGACAGTTCTAACCCCCAACTTTTTAAATAGGAAGTAGTGATACCTCATTTGAAAGATATTTATTCCCTATACAAAAATGCAATTGCTACGGTTTTAAATCTTATTGCAAATATTAACAGTAAACCGACTTTTGAATTTTGAAAAAATTTCTTTAAATGAGCGCAAACTAGGATCCCTAGAACCCATATCAGGGGTCAGTTTCAATTTTTATTATATATATATATATATATATATATATATATATATATATATATATATATATATATATATATATATATATGTGTATGTATGTATAACACCGATAACTCAAAAAATAATAGTCCGATTTTGATAAAGTTTGCATGTACCTTCCTTTTGTAACTGGCTTGGATAAGTTCGTTAGTCAGGAGAAGCGAACCAGGTTTTCCGGGAAAAAGCTGTTTTTTCTTTCGGAAAAAATTGTGTCGCAAAAAATAGAAAATATATGGTAACCAAATTTGGTATGTAAGTTAACGATATTAAAAGGAAACTATATACCAAAATTTATATTTTATTGTTAAAAGAAAATAAAGTTATAAAACCTATTTGGTGGCAGATCTTTTCTATGAAAATTCACTACCATAACGCACTTGCTGCATCCAGATTCTTTGATAATGAGGAAAAATCAAAAGCATATTAATCTTAACGTACGAGATCTTCAAAATGCATGCGTTAAATGTCTTCACAGCAACTTAATCGTAAATAAAAATATCTTCTAAAGTTAATCAATAATCTGAGGCTTGACCGGCGTAATCGCAATCGATTTTCTTCTTAAGTCAGTTAAATTGCGTGGTTTAGTTTTTTATACCATACTTTTCACATATCCTCATAAGAAGAAGTCTAATAGCGTAAGATCGGGTGATCGTGGTGGTCATTCTAACGATAATCTTCACCTCCCTAACCAGTAATTTGGAAATAATAAGTCGAGGTACTGCCGGGCATTGATTTGGTATTGTACTGCTACTCCATACTACTGTAACAATATCACATTTGCTGGAACTTGTGAGTCTTCTCGATCAGGATATAAGTTTGCTAAAGTTGGCAGGACATTATCTTGGAGCAGTGATAAATAATTATCTCCATTTGAATTGCCACGAATGAAAAAGGGAACGATGGCATGGTTTTCAAGCAATCCTGCCCAAGCATTCTAACCTTCTCAAGGTATTGCGGATGTTCGTCTCCCATCCAGTGTGGATTTTCTTTGAACCAGTAGCGAGAGTCGTGGGACTAGCATGGCCGTGAAGTGTAGGACTGCACTCATCAGAAAACAAAACATGTTTTAGTTCGACAACATTGTTATCTGACATTTCCACCCATTGTTTCCAAAAAGACGTTCTCTTATCGAAATCGTCTTTCATGAGCTCTTGAGTTTTAATACATTTGAAGGAATGCATTTTATTTTCTTATAATATTTGAATAATCGATGAATGGCTAACATCCAATGTTGTGACTGCTTGCCGGCTTAAAGTGTGTGGGTGTTCCTCGAACTCAAGCATTACATCCAATACAAAGAAGCATATCCGGGGTCAGTTTCGATTTTTATATGTTTCTAGGTATCCAACCGATAACTCAAACAATAATTAACCGATTTTGATGAAACTCGGCAAGTGCCTTTCTTTTATTAATAGCTTGGACGAGTTCGTTAGCCGGGAAAATCGGACAAGGTTTTCCGGGAAAATTTTGAGTTTCCTTTCGAAAAAAAAATTGTTCTCCTAAAATTACAAAGTTATTTCGATGAAATTTGGTGCACATATTTCTTTGCAAAAGACCTAACTATGTGCCAAAATTCAGCTTTCTAGGTTTACAGAAAATTGAGATATTCAAATTTGCAACATTTATTTTTAATATCACCGCGTTTCATTGACAATGGCAAACCTGGCTTATATGAGATTTAGTATGTCGTTGCCCGGCAACGGAACATTTGATATTATTGCGCGGGTCTGTTACACGCTTTAACTGACGTTTATCCTTTGGTATGAGATTGTTTATATGTTTATCTGTTTCAGTCGATAAATTATTTGTGTTATTTGGGAAATTTTTGTATACAAGTGCAAATTATTCCTTCATTAATGTTAGTGGGTGGACTAAGCAGTGTTTGTTATGTTTTATCAACACATATAAAGGATTGAAGTTTTACAAAAAGGGCTGATATGCAACAGGTTAGTTATTTTCTCTCTGATGCTTTGACGGTAGTTTTAGTTAAGTTTATGGTTTAACGATCCATAATTTTAAGCTAATTTTCCTACAAAAAATTCGTCAATGAGGATACCGCGACTTTAGAATTAAAAAAAATTTCTTCAAATGAGCGCAAACTAGGCCCCCTGGAATCCATATCCGGGTTTACGTTCAGTTTTCATCTGTTTACATATATACAGGCTGACCCATTTCTACGGTAAAGCTAAATATAATTATTATGCAAGAGACGAGAAAAAAATGTATAAGTTAATTATAGGGTGTCTTGAGCTGCATTTTATGAAATTATTTTGGCAATCACTGGCTGTCCCATAAGTCATTGGTGATCCCTGCAATTTTTTTTCGAACTGCCTTATTTTATTGCATTTTTTATCTAAATATGTTTGTAAGAAAAAAATCAAGACGCAGTAAGTGCGTTTTGGTAGCAAATTTTCATTAAATGCTTCAAATTTCAATAACTCAATTTGCTATTAACCTAAGATTTGTTGGCTAGGAGACCAACATTGAAAGTTTATTGTCGGAAAATGTTTGTACATTTTCAAACAATAAGTTATTTTTATAAAATATGGTACATTGTTTCTACTCTATAGGTTATACCGGGAACCAAATTGATGACTGCTTGCATTAAAAAGACATATTTGATATTCAAAGCATTTTTATAAAAATTCACTGCCATAACGCACTTGCTGCGTCCATACTTTTTTTGTATCTGCCTTACATATCCAGGCTCGCGAAATTGCTTTTGAATTTTACTATTCGTTCTTTGCAATATAGACGGCAACTCGGAAAATTTTTCTTGAAATAGGCTTGCAATTTCGATAATGCAAATATGATCTCGTTTTATCTTCGTAACCTGTCATCTGTAAAATTGTTATTTTATGCATTTCTGTTGAATTGACAACTTCCAAATACTTTTTAATACGCTTTCAAAAACTGTTTAGTCTTTTCCTGTTGAATTTTCTAGTATAAATTTTATAGGATAATCTTTCTTAGATGATATGTTACTTTAGGCATTGGAAAATATTTGCATTCACAAAATAAATCCAACAAAAAGATGCAGCAAATGCGTGATGGTAGCATAATAATTTAACTAATTTTAGCACATCACAAATGTAGGACCTATTCAGCTTAAATTCCTCGCACACAAAGTTTATTTAAATAGGCGCAAATTAGCGCCACTAGAGCCCATTAGGTCATGTTTCAATTTTTCTTTAAATGCTTATGAAAATGAGTTCGCTGGCCAGTCTGCCAGTCTCTTGAAGTAGATATCTTAAAAAAATAATAAAGCTGCTTTAGGAAAATTTGGTTTATAAGTTATATTTATATATTTGTAAACAGGAGTTAATGTTTATGTTGTTAAATTGAGCACTGGAAACAGTTTTTATGAAATTCGATACCATAAAGCACTGGCTGCCCCAGGACTCACAAAAAAGTATTTGCCTATTCATCAACTAAACAAAAAAGATGGTAAGTAAGAAGAACGGCATTATTTAGTTATTGATCAAGAAGTTGACTACGTTTTTAGTGAATTTTTTTTTTTTTTAATTCACTAATAGAGAGGTTTCGACGGTGAGACTTCGCAATTTTTTTTCAAATGAGCGCGAACTAGGACCCCTAGAACCCATATCCGGGGTCAGTTTCAATTTTTATGTGTTTATATATATATATATATATATATATATATATATATATATATATATATATATATATATATATATATATCCAACCGCTAACTCAAAAAATAACTAACGGATTTCGATGAAACTTGGCAGGTGCCTTTCTTTTATTAATGGCTTGGAAGAGTTCGTTAGCCAAGAAAATCACCTCGGGAAATACCTTACTACGTACCAAAACTCAACTTTCTAAGTTTATAGACAATTGAGTTATTTAAATTTTGAGTTTTCTTTTGAAAAAAAAAAAAATCTCCAAAAATTACAAAGTTATTTTAATGAAATTTGATGGATATGTTGCCTTGAGAAAGGTTTTGTCACATACTAAAATTCAAGTGTCTAAGTTTATAGAAAATTAAGTTATTCAAATTTTAAGGATTTAATAAAAATTCACTACCATAACGCACTTGCTGCGTCCCGATCTTTTTTAGGTAAAACTCGTTTACGACTACAAATTTAAAACTTTCCAAGGTACAAAATTATAAATATTAATGAAATATAACTAAAAATAACTAGATATTACTTGAGGATCGGGAAAACCAATTTGTGATTTACAGGTCGAAAGTACAGTTGTGGTAGATTTTTGTATTTCCCTAACATTTCTTGTTAAAAATAAAGTTATATTAGTGGTAAAAGAAAAAGTATCTGCGCAGCAATTGAGCTATTGTAACTTAGAAATATTTAAAATTCCGGAATACAGCAAATTAATAATTAGTTTTGGAAATACAAATTGGTTTGAATTTTGTTTTCCGGATAACCCGCTTTTATCGGGTTGGCTAACGAACTCATTTGAGCGGGTAACAAAGCGAATATTACAGATTTGGAAAGTACCTCTTATTTTGCGAATGGCTTAGGTAAGTTATCTAGCCCGAATTAGCCGGTTTTTTTCTAGGAAATTTAACGGACAATTTTTGTATCTTCGAAAATAAAAAAGTTATTTTAGTAAAATTATGGACACAAGTTGCCTGTGTAGAAACTAGTGGACACAAAATTTTAAGTTTCTACCTTTAGATAAATTGAGTTATAGGCATTTATTTTCGTAGAAAAAAATCACTATTGGGGAGATCCCGACTTTTGAATTTTGAAAAAATTTTTGCAAATGAGCGCGAACTAGGACCCCTAGAACCCAAATCCGGGGTAAGTTTCAATTTTTAAATGTTTATATATATATATATATATATATATATATATATATATATATATATATATATATATATATATATATATATATATATATATATATATATATATATATATATATATATATATATATATATATATATATATATATATATGTATGTGTCACACCGATAACTCAAAAAATCATGGACCGATTTTGATAAAATTTAGCATGTGCCTTCCTTTTGTAAATGGCTTGGATAAGTTTGTTAGTCAGAAAAATCGGACGAGGTTTTGCTGGAAAATATTGAGTTTTCATTCGAAAAAAATTTTTATCTCAAAAAATAAGAAAGCTGAAATTTGGTAGGTAGGTTTAGGATATAAAAAGTAATCTATACATTAAAATTTAGATTTCCATGTTATAAGAAAAAAAAGTTATAATAAAATATTTTGTTCCAGATCATATCTATTTTCCTTACAACTCGCATCGTTTTTAGTCTATTGTTATTATTAAAAGTCAATAGTTTCTTCCTAAAATTTGCTCTTACCAAACACACGTGGCTTCCATTGACTTCTGCTTCTGCCGCTGTTACAGTCTTTACTCTTAACATGACTCTTTGCTTACTCTTACTGCCAAACTATTTTACATACGTATCAGCCTACAAAAACCTACTTGCATTCCACCGCATAAGACGTTCCTGTAGCTTTATTTTCGGTTTATTTTCCTCTCTTTCTTCTTGATGATTCATTTACAAAGCTCACTAGTCTGTTCTATCGAGAATGAAAATTGTACAAACATCCTATGACTAGGCATCGTGTGTCCATTTGCTATGATTGTACCTTTAATTTACACCGTTAGTCAATGCCCGCTCTCTATGTAACTTTTATTTATGTGACCTAATAAATTACTTGAAATTTCCATGCAACATTTCTTTTTACGTGCCTTACGTGGTCTCCTGCTACATTCATCACCTTTATAATGTGAGGCCACTTACCATTACATTTCCTGTTCCCCTAGTTTAATTATCATAACGAGCAGATTTCGTCTTTGTTAATAGCTATTAGTCAATGATACCTTCTGCAGATAACGTACCATTTCTGTCTAACATTAACGGTTTCGACCCTCCTGTCTGTTTTGTCGTTTCTATTGTTAATCAATGCTCGCTATTCAATTTCTTTTTAGTGAATTTTCGTAGGGAAAATTCAGTATGAGGGAGATCCCAACTTTTTAATTTTGTAAAAAATTTTGCAAATGAGCGCGAACTAGGACCCTTAGAAACCATATCCGGGGTCAGTTTCACTTTTTATATGTATATATATATATATATATATATATATATATATATATATATATATATATATATATATATATATATATATATATATATATATATATATATATATATATATATACGTGTGTGTGTGTGTCACACCGATAACTCAAAAAATAATGGTCCGATTTCGATAAAATTTGGCATGAACCTTCTTTTTGTAAATGGTTTGGAAAAATTCGTTAGCCAGGAAAATCGGACGAGGTTTTCCGGGAAAATTTTGAGCTTTCATCCAAAAAAAATTTTTATCTCAAAAAATAAAAAAGATGTCAACCAAATTTGGTAGGTAGATTGACGATATAAAAAGTTTACGATATAAAAAGTAAACTATACACCAAAATTAAGATTTCTATGTTACAAGAAAAAAAGTTATAATAAAATATTTTGTGCCAGATAATTTCTACGAACATTCACTACCGTAGCGCACTTGCTGCGTCCAGGCTGTTTTCCCTTTAGCAGTCTAAAAGAGAGCACAATATTCAACGTTTTTGTATGATAAAAACATTTTATTCAACCAGTATATTGATCTTTTTTCAAAATAGCACCATTTCTGAAACCGTTATCCTTGTTTACTTATTTGATAATGTAGATTTATCTAAAATCATCTTCTTCAAATTAAACACAATACGCTACTATATCTCTAACACTTCTAGAACACTATACACTTATTTCCTTTCCCCAAACAAATGTTACAAACAAATTCGACGTGCTGCACTGGGTTCACCACTTGGTTGGTTAAGGTACGTTTTCGCCACCTGGCCACACGGTAAAGAATCTTTGGACGAATTGATTTCTCACTTAAATAGCACCAACCCCAACTAATTTATATAATTGTCATTTGTATAACAATTGAAGCGTCCTGGCATAATTGTTGGAAGCAATTAAAAAGCAAGTGACATTAATTTAGAATCTGCCTGACAGTTATATTGTAAAAGTAATCGTGGTCAAGTAAAGTGAGATCAAACGACCACTTATTGTACTAGAAAATTGCTAATATTTCGAAAAGTAACGTTTTTTTAAAGTAAACAAACCTATACAAAAGTTTCTTGGTTTTACTGCGGAATAAGCGCAAATAATCACAATGGGGGCTTTCCATTTGAAAAACTCAAGTTTAAGCAGTTTTTTTTTCATCTTTCGGCTCTTACATTTATTTTATTTACTTTATCTACAATTTGTTCATATGACAATTTGTTTTGACCTATTCAATTTCTCTCCGGACTAACTTTCTTAAAAAGGAATATAGGTGCTTCTCCCGTCACCTTCCCTCGTTAAAGCATCTGCAATTATATATAATTTCCCCTTAATATACTTAATTTTGAAATTGTATTCCTGTAATAGCAATACCCATCTATGAACTATATTGTTCATAAGCCCATTGTTCATTATATTGATTAATGATGCATGGCCAGTCTCAATAATAAATTCATTACCTAATAAATAAAATTTTAATTTTGTGACAGAATATAATACTAGCTAGTTCCAATTCCGTAACGCTGTAATTTTTCTCATGCTTTTTTGTTACTCTAGATATGAAGCATATAGGTACTTCCATACCTTGTATATTTTGCAATAGAACTCCAGAAAATCGATTTCTCGATGCATCCGTACGTAGTATAAAAGTATTATCATAATCTGGGTAAAAATTTTCTAAATTTTTAGTAAAATTTTGTTTTATATTCATGAAAGCGTCCTCCTGTTCCTTATCCCAGTTCCACTTTACATTCTTTTTTAATAAATCTACCAGTGGTAGTATTTTATTTGATAAGTCTGGGATAAGCCTTTTAAAATAATTTAAAATTCCCAGAAATCCCCTTAACGTTTTTTAATTTTTAGGACGACTACAATTTAAAATTGACTCGACTCTTTCCTCATTCCTTTTTACACCTTTTTGGTCCAATTTATACCCTAAATATTTAATCTGGGTTTTGCAAAACTGACATTTTGTTATGTTTAATTTCAAACCCTCTTTATTTTAAATTTGCAAAACTAAATTAATATGTCTTAAATGTTCGTCCATGTTTGTAGAATAAATTAAAATGACATCTACGTAATGAAGTTTGGTACTTCCTTTTCGAACACTCTGTATCAATACATTTAATAATTTCATTGAAAGAGCGTTAGACTACATCCTAATCCACAAGGAAAGCAATCCAAAGTAAATAATTAGGTATGTCGTGTGATGACAAAAATATCAACATGTTCGGGTCTGAAAACGTAAATTTTGACATAAAAGTTCGAATATCTCAAGAAGAAGACTTGGGTATATGATATTATACATAAAAAAATGTTGACAATTTTACGCAGAATCTCATAATGTCATACTATATTGGGTGTCCAATTTAAAATAAGAAAGTTGACATCTACTTCCGGTATAACCGGAATCGTGGTATTTCCATAATCAATCGATGCAGTTCCTGGTGGTTCACCTGTATAATGCCCAAAGCAATAAAAACTAATGCCAATTCATTGTTATAATCTTAAGAAATTTAAACATTTAACTTACAAAATAATGCCGATTAAATAATACCAATTATAATTTTCCCTTAACTTCAGTTTCATGAGCACGATTCTATGTTGTTTTGAAGAGCCCTGAAAAATCACCGATTAACCAGTTCCTACTTCAGATTTTTCGAGAAATTGTAAATGATAGAAACAAATATACAATTTTGTGGCACGAGAAAATGCAACAGTCTTTGGGCTGTATGAGAACTGGTAGATAACGTTTTTATTTTCATTAACTACATACCTATTCTAAATAATAAGTCGGGTAGTTAATTAAAATTTTTAAAAATAAAATCACAGTGCATAGCAAAAATCATATTTAAAGTGTAAATATTGCTAATTTCTTACTTCCTATATAGATATTTATAAATTTGATGACATAATCTTACTTCGTACGTCTGAAGGACGAACATAGGTCTTGAAGGTCTCGACATCTCTATAGGCACTAAGTCTTGTCAGTAAAGTGGTTAATATCCAGCGTGGATTGTCAACTGTCGACGATGCACTTCTAAGGTCTAATAGTCACTTTCACTGATAAATAGACGGATAAATAAACTTGCTAATAAACAAACACAACACAACGCATCGTATAGTTACCGGACAGGTACTGGTGGAAGCGTTCACATCGCGGTGTGAATTCACCTGATGGTTTGCGTTTAGTGTTTATGACGTTTTATCAGTAACTGTAGGTAGGATTAGAAGCAGAAGAGTGAGAGAAAGAGAAAGAGAGTGCATCGCAATGTTTGCAGGTATTACATTTTTAATAACGATAGAAATGACCGTTAGCCTGGATCTCTTGCATACCTTGTATGTATTTGAGGCGACAGGCACGTAATGTCGCGTCTCAGTCCATTTTGGAATTTATTCAATATTATTTGCGGTATCGGGATACAATAAATTATATAAAGTTAAATGAAGTGCATTTGACGTTGCAAGAATTTCCCTATAAGGGATATCTCAGCTGTTTGGTATCCCTTATCTCAGCTGTTTGGTACGCTACAATCGTTCTCAATAGTGTCTATATTTTCATATATACGAGTGTTGCCTCTTATATTTTGGGATCAGAGAACAAAAACAAATATTTATCATCGAAAATGACTTTATTGGTTTTCAAAATATTCTCTACGAAGATCAATTCACTTTTGCATGCGTGTGAACAAATTTTCGAAGCACTTTTTACACGTAGATTGAGGTGTCTCTAAAACATTCATTTTGAACGCATCAAGCGGTTCTTCGGGTGTCAAAAAATGTTGACCTGGTAATTTATTTTTTATGCTAGGGAATAAAAAGAAGTCATTGGGTGCCAAGTCAGGACTGTACGACCGATGACTCATTAAATCGGCTTTTTGAGTACTCAAAAAGTCACTAGTTCGAGCCGATGTGTCAGAGCACGCATTATCGTGGTGGAGAATTATCCGTCTTCGGTGTCTTGTGGCAACAAAGGGTTGTGTACCATTCAAAATTGGCCGTTCTACGTTGCACAAATGATAAGTCCAGTTCTTCCGAAAAAAATCTCTGGACGCAGCAGGGGCGTTATGGTACTGAATTTTCATTAAAATGTTTTTAATAGGAAATATAATTTTTTTAAAGAAAGCTAGCATCAAATTTGGTTACCAGTATAACCTATATAGGAGCAACAATGTACCATATTTCATCAAAATAACTTTATTGTTTGACAATATACAAAAATCTTCCGAAAATACACCTAAAATGTGCCAAAAAAAAACTGGTTTCCTGGCCAAAGAACCTTAGGTTAATAGTAAATTAAGGTATCGAAAGAAACATTTTATGAAAAATGGCTACCATAACGCAGTTGCTGAGTCCCGAATTTATTTTCTTACAAACATGCATTATCTTTCGATGGAAAATGCAAAAATTGTAACACTATAAGGCGTGTTCAATTAGGAAAAAAAATGCATCAGCAGCGACTTATGGGCCACCTGTGATTGTAAAAATAATTTTATAAGATGCAGCTCCAGACATCGTATAATTAACATATACAATTTTTTATCATATCTTGTATAATAATGGATATTTTGAGCTTTACCCTAGAAATGCGTCACCCTGTATATATGACAACAGATAAAAACTGAAACTAACCCGGATATGGGACCTACTTCGCGCTCATTTAAAGAAATCTTTTCAAAATTCAAAAGTCACCAAAATTGTATCCAACTCTATGAGAAAAATTGTGATGGCCAAAAATAAATATGATTGCAAGAAGAGGAGCATGTCCACATTTGTATTACAAATGTCAGAAAAGAAAATACTTATTTACACGTCACTTTGAAAGTAGATCTGACATTTATCAAAATAATTTGTCAGTTGAATATGACATGTACTGTTGCTGTGGACTATCATTATGCACTATTGTATTAGGCCTTATAAGAATATTGTTGTTTTTTGGAGTACGAAAGCTTATTTTACTGTAAAAATATTTTTCCATCCCTTATCCTGAAATGGTTTTCGTTTCATTTGACGTTGTTTCACTATAGCGTCACAGTAGGCTTTAGAATCTAGAAATTATTCTATTTAATGTGAATGTTTTCGTTGCATACCTAGAACAAATTGTATTTTCCTTCAATTATGATAATTTAAAGTTAATTCCTATATTTTTTGTTGCCAATGTGTTGAACGGATGCAAAACGGGAGAAGGAAATTTTATTTAAAGTTAAAATGACGAAGATAACTTTATTCCAGGCACGAGCGTTGTTTCCATTTTTTTAAATATTAATAACATTTATAGGTAAATTAGCAGATTAGCCTATTGTTCGTTTTTTGACAAAAAATAATAATTCAGAAACATGCTTAGAGCAACCCCTTTATGCATTAACCATCGGACAAATGCTGTGATCTCAACTCCACAATACAGTTAAGAGACCTAAAGTCAATTTGAGGTTCTATGCAAGGTAAACATGCTACAATGGAGCTACAAATGCAAACTGTAAAAAACTCACCTTGCAGAAGTCCATAGAAAGGAGAAACTACTTACCAACACCGTTTCTCCATAAAAAACTTCCACATTGCACAATTGAAAAAAAAAACGCTACATAATAAGCGTAATCTGATTCCTTAAAATTAAATAAATAACTGAAACTGCTACCAAAGCATCACATAAAGGGTCTATTTTAAATGAATTTTCTGCAAATACGTTAATAAAATAAAGAACAACGAAGATTGTAACTGAAACTTAAGGCTTTTTAACTTCTTGTACGACATTTACGCTGCAGAGCCGTTCATGTAAGTTCTCTATCTAGAACATGTCAATTTTGACGTTTAGAATCGCGACTTTTTTGACGTTTTAAGAATGAAAACTAAAAACCTTATAACTTTGTTTTATTTTAACGTAGAGATTCAAATTTTGGTGCATGGTTTTCTTTTTATGATATAAACTCTCGCACCCAATGTGGTTGCCCTAACTCTGTTATTTCCAGAGATATAAAAATTTTCCGACAGAAAACGCAAAATTTTCCGGGAAAAACTAGTCGGATTTTCCTAGCCAACGAACACCAAATTTTATCAAAATCGGCGCATTATTTTTTGAGTTAGCGGTGTGACACATAAATATATATATATATATATATATATATATATATATATATATATATATATATATACATATATATATATATATATATATATATATATATATATATATATATATATATATATATATATATATATATATATATATATATATATATATATATATATATACATATATATATATATATATATATATATATATATATATATATATATATATATATATATATATATATATATAAAGTCTGAAACCGGCCTCGGATTTGTGTTCCAGGGGTCCCAAATAGCGCTCATTTGAAGAAATGTTTTCAAAATTCAAAAGTCGGGATCTTCTCATTAGTGATTTTTTTTAAAAGAAAATTCACTAAACAGGCGACCGTTTTCTTCGAAGCGTTTCGAGCACGAATGACTTTTGCTGAGTGTGAGTCACCTGGAAGGGCCCATACGGTAGACTGTTGGTGACTCTCAGGCTCATACGCATAGATCCACGATTCGCCACATGTCACGATACACATGGTTTGAAGACCCGCGATGGAATGTTTGAGCATGCCTTACGACCAATTGACACCAGATTGTTTTTTTAGCGATTGCCAAATTATGTGGTACCCAACGCGAACAATTTTTGTTCTTCAAATCTTTATGCAGTATTGAATGTATGCTGGTCCCACTAATGTCCAATGATACGTCAATCTCACCATCAGTTCACGCACGGCATCAATGTTTTTCTGAACAACAACAGATTTTGGACGACCTTCACAAAATGCGTCGTTCAGCAAAATACGGCCACGATTTAATTGGGTAAATCATCAATAAACACTGGTCCTTGATGGGCGCTTCATCCACAGAAGTCGAACTAAGTTCATCGATGTATTGTTGTTGAGTTAATCCACGTAGAAAGTTTTAAAAAATAATCACACGAATTTTTTTTTCAATTTTTTGGCCGATATGAACTTTTCAAGTTACTGTAAATAACACAAATAGTGCATACACGTCAAAACATTCTGAGTAAATATAACGTCAAAAAATGTCAACGCTTATGATAACGACGTCAGTTGGTAGATGGCAGCACTATAGGTTTGCCCAATCCCGAAATATAAAAGGCAACCCTCGTATAGCTAAGTACATTTTGGACATCAAACATTATGCTTTGAGTTTCCCCAATCTGTGCTTTCTTGAGTTTTTTTCCACAAGTTCAGCTAAAATTTGTGTCCAATGCTCCGCAGCATTAAAAAAAATATTGCGCTTGTCCTTATACGAAATACAATTTTTGTACCCTAGTAAAAAACAGAGTGCTCTGCTGCAAGAGTTTTTACAGGTATGTCAAAGTATGGTAGATAAAATTATCACTTTTTAGCGACATCTTGTAGAAAAAATTAGGGCCGCACCTTTTGAATTTTGAAGACATTTCTTCAAATGCGCACCTGGAGCCCACATTCAAGGTTGATTCCAGAACACAGTTTATTCAAAAGATAATGAACTGCTTTTTATGAAACGGGACCCGTGTCTCGTTAGTAAATGGCTGGGCTAAGCCAGGGCAATCTGACTAAATTTTTCGGGAATTTTTTGGGTTGTGTTTTGGAAAGATATTTTGCCTTCGGCAATAATACGTAAAGCTTTTATTACAACCAAATTTTGTGCGCAAGTTGATCATATATAACGTAGAGTAGATACCCAAATTCGATATCTAAGTTAAAAAATGTTATAAGCATTTAAAAATAGTGCTGCAAATTGAATCATAATTTCCGCATAGCTGTGATAATTTATTCTTTTCAGAAAAATATTTTCATGGAATGAATTTAGGGACCATGACATGACCACAAAGAAAATATTTGTATTCCTGTACCCATAAACTTTTGAAACGTAACATTACACGAGCTTTATTGAAAAAATGTCAATTTTTACCAAATCACCCCTTATTTGACCCCTACCCTCTGAAGCGGTCTTACCCAAAAACAATTCGAAGCGTCCCTTTGTCGGGTGCTGACTGGATACCAAATTTGAAAATGATGTCTCAATTCGTCCGAAAGTTATTGCGCCTATTAACAGACATGCCGACAGGCCGACCGACTGACACACAAAATAAATTTCGATCCAGAATCAAGTTTTATATATGTTTTGAGACTGTTTACGCCGTTTTAGCAAAAACAAATTTCGAAATTGTTGTCAATAATATTCCATCCCCACACATTCAACCCCTACTTTAAGTTCAGCACAGAATACCAGATGTTTCATGAAATTAAAAGTTTTCTAATAAATAAACCCTAAAACGTTTACTCGAGTTTTAACAAAAAAAAAGTCCCTACACCCCTAAAGCGATTTTCCCCAAAAACAGTCCGAACCGTTCGTTTGTCTAGTGCTAACTGTATACCAAATTTGAAGACGATATCTCTAGAGCCTCGGTGGTTCAGAGGTAAGAACGCGTGCCTCTGAACCGAAGGGTACTGGGTTCGATCCCAGGGTTCTCCTTTCACTTTTTCAGTACAAACTGTAACATTAACATCAACCGAGGTGCTGGAATTGTATTTGAGCAAGTTGAATGTCTGCACGTTCCACCCTTCGGAGGGGGCGTAAAGCCGTCGGCTTCGTGTTCTGCGATGTTGCGCTCGTTAAATATCCCTACCCTCCTTATAGAAAGGCAGGGGTTTGGCAAAATTTACAGGATGGTGGGGTGAAACTGCTCCCTGGCGTCGGTGATTGGCCATAGTCGCGGAAATAGGCCGACGTTAAAAAACAAAACACACACACAAGACGATATTTCAACTCGTTCTAAAGTTATTGTGGCTACAAACAGACAGCCATATAGGCAGACAGACAAAAAAATTTCCTTCTTATTACAAAAAACTTTTTCTGTTTTCAGATATAACTTTTTTACTCGTCAACAGATTTTCGTAATGGAGGGCTCTGCTTATCTTTGTACGTTAATAACTGTTTTTTTTTAAAGAAAAAACAAATTTTAATAAAGATGCGCTGCCACAACGCACTTGCTGCGCAAGGAATTTTAATATTCTAGTCTTATTAACAAATTAATTTTAATGGAAAAAATTACTTGCTTGCATTGATTGGTAAAGTTTTATAAGTATTTTTAGCGAATTTTCTTTAAAAAAAATCACTAATGAGGAGATCCCGACTTTTGAATTTTGAAAAAATTTCTTTAAATGAGCGCTAATTAGGCCCCCCAGAATACGTATCCGGGGTCAGTTTCAATTTTTATATGTTTACACACATATATATATATATATATATATATATATATATATATATATATATATATATATATATATATATATATGTATCACACCGATAACTCAAAAAATAATAGGCCGATTTTGGATTAAATTTGGTGAATAAATTCCTTTTGGAAATGGCTTGTATAAGTTCGTTAGCCAGGAAAATCTGCCCAGGTTTTCCCGGAAAATTTTGTGTTTTCTTTCGAAAAAAATTATATCTCCGAAGTTAACAAAGTAAGGGCAACCAAATTTGGTACGCGGGTTTACATCCTTATAGGTAAGTTACCTACCTAATTTAGCTATGTAGGTCGAAAGACAAAAAGGTTATAGGCATTTAAAGAAAAATTAATTGGGGTTTTCCTCAAAACGTCAAAGTTGCGATTTAAAACGTCAAAATCGGCAACATTTAGGCAAATAACTTGAATCTAATACGGGCTATGGAAATCAAATGTCTTAAGAAGGATGTTTTGCAAACCCTGAACTCTTAGTTTCAACCGTCATTGTCCTTCATTTTACTAAAATGTTTCCAGAAAATTCATTGCAAATAGACCCTTTCTCTGATGCTTGGCAGTAGCCTTAGCTATAGAGTTTATCGTTTAATGGTATATAATTTTTGTCGAATTTTCGTAAAAAATCAATAAAGTTCAATATATCCGTTATTATACAAGATATGAAAAAAATTTGTATATAATAATTATAGGGTGTCTTGAGCTACATCTTAAAAAATATTTCTACAATCACAGGCTGGCCCATAAGTCGTTGGTCTTTTTTTTAAAAATCAAACACGCCTTATGTTATTGCATTTTTGCATTTTGCATCGAAATATAATGCATGTTTGTAAGAAAAGAAATTCTGGATGCAGCAAGTGCGTTATGGTAGCGAATTTTGATGAAATGCTTCATATTTGAATAGCCCAATTTGTTATTAACGTATAAGGTTGACCAAGAAGCGAGTTTTTCCGTTACATTTTCACACAATAGAGTTATTTTTATGAAACATGGCACATTGTTTTTACTATATAGGTTATACTGGTAACCAAAATTGATGCCTGCTTTCTTAAAAAGAACACACACATATTTGCAATAAAAACATTTTTATAAAAATTCACTACCATAACGCACTTGCTGCGTCCAGAGTTTTTAAGCTTAGCTAATTGCCAACGCTTCAATATAATAAAGTTGAACTATAAACCGAAAATTTTATTGCCACTTAGAAATATTGACGACAGGTAGGTACATAGAACGACTTATTTGGTTTCTAGAATTATTTTTTACTGTGTGACTAAGTCAGATAAGACAATCACTTCTAATATTAGTTAACAAAATGATTTTATGTGAGAACCATGACGCCCGATTAATTTTTATGTCTATAACTGCGATAAAAATGCTTCTCTGCTTCAAATATTTTGTGGCACATTAATGCGAGAAAAGTATGGACGCAGCAGTGCGGTATGGTAACGAATTTTCATAAAAATATTTTATATGAATAAAATCTCCACAAAATGTAAGTCAAAGAAATGTATCTCCAAAAATAATGAAGTTGGTTTGATGACATGTGGTACACATGCTGGTCTTACAAAGGCTATGTCATATAGGTACAAAAATTGAATATTCTAGGTTAATGGAAAATTAGGTCAAGATTGGAAACAAAATGAAATGCCCTAGCATGACGTACTTGCTGCATCCGAACCTTTACTACAGATTATACAGTTGTCTCGCGGTAACCACTAATTGGAATACTTCAGAGTTTTGGCTTTACGTTGGGTGTTTGTATGTTTTTAAAAAAAATTCCTCATCACACGCTGCTTAGAGCTTCTGGGTAGGAAAATGTCATTTATGTGGTATTGTTTATTGAATATAAAAAAGCCTCTCTGAGTAGTTAATTTTTATGGGACGCCGCTATCTATTGGTAAAAATGATGTATCATAATTTTTGATATATGTCAAAAACGTGAAAAGTTGCAAAACAATTGAGATAACTCGAAAACGATGAACGCTATCAATTTTTTTCCTTACAAACATGCATTATAATTTAATGGCAAACGCAAAACTGCAATAATATAAGGGGTGGTGTTCTAATTTTAAAAAAAAGAAATTGTATCGCCAACGGCTTATAGGCTAGCCTGTGATTGTCAAAATTATTTTATAAAATACAGTTCAAGGCACGCTATAATTAACGTATATGTATTTTTTCTGTTATTTTGTATAATAAGGGATGTATTAAGCTGTACCGTAGAAATGCGCCAGCCTGTATATATGTAAACAGATAGAAACTGCAACAGACCCCGGATATGGACTATGGGGAGCTTCATTCCCGCTCATTTGAAGAGATCTTTTCAAAATTCAAAAGCTGCAATTTCCTCAATAGCGAATTTTTTCTACGAAAATTCGCTAAAAATGATAGACTATTAAACCAGAAACTCTATAACTATTTAAAATACATTTTCTGGAAATATTTTAGTAAAATGAAGTACAATGACGGTTGATGCTGAAACTTGAGGGTTTGTAAACCACAATTCTTACGTAAACTCTTAATAGTCTATATTTTAGCAAATTTTCGTAGAAAAAATTCGTTATTGAGGCGCGACTTATGAATTTTAAAAACTCCCTAAAACCCATATACGGGGTCAGTTTCAGTTTTTGTCTGTTTATAGATATTCAGGGTGACGCATTTCTACGGTAAAGGTCAATATATCCATTATTATACAAGATATGAGAAAAAAATGATATATGTTAATTATAGGGTGGTGTCCCGAGCTGCATGTTATAAACGTATTTTGGCAATCACAGGGTCGCCTATAAGTCGTTGGTGCTACACACTTTCTTTTTTCAATAGAAACCCCTTATGTTATTATATTTTTGCCTTTTTCATCGAATTATAATGCATGTTTGTAAGGAAAAAATGATATCGTTCATCGTTTTTGAGTTATTTCAATTGTTTTGCAACTTTTTACGTTTTTGGCACATATCACAATTACCACAAATTGTTATACGGCGTTTTAACCAATATAGATAGCGGAGCCCCATGGAAATGACGCATTCAGAGTGATCTTTTGTTTGTACTACTCGAGCTGCCGTATAAAGGTACTCTCAAATAGTGGCTGAATTTGAAATGTTTTCGCAGAAATGTTTTTAGTGTGTCCGTAGAAATCCTTTTTTGTACGTTTTTTGTGATATGTTGGTAAATAATAAGAAATGTTTAGTAAGTTATTGTAAACAAAGTCGCCTAATTTTTGTTAAAAATATAATTTAGTGTAACATTATTAAAGGCAATTTCTATAAAAAAAGATATTTTTTAAAAATTTTGGTCCTGAAGCTGTTTGTGAATAATTATATCTTGGTAGGTGTGTAAATAGCTTAGAGAGGTGTGTTGGCCATGGAAATCGTAACGGTTTTTTCTGGAACTTTTTAAGCTTATTTTCGGAAAATATTTGTACTTTTTGAAACAACAAAGCTATTTTATTGAAATATGGCACACTGTCACTACTATATAGGTTATACTGCCAACCGAATGCCCTTTTGTTAAAACAAGACATATCTGCATTTAAAAACATTTTAACGAAAATTCGCCAACATAACACATTTACTGCGTCCAGACTTTTTAAATGTCAACCTACTCTTGGTACATGGTTAGCATTGTACAATACAAACCAGCGAATTAAATTTGTTGACCATAGCTTTGTTATTTCAGGCGATACAACATTTTTTTCTAAAGAAAACCCAAAATTTCCTGGAAAAACTGGTCTGAGTTTCCTGACTACCGAACACGGATATGTGTTCTTAAGGGCCCAGTTCGCATGTTTTCTAAGCTCGAACGTTGTGATCTTCTCATTAGTGAATCTTCTCTACCAAAATTCACTAAAAAAGAAGGATTGGAGAAGTAGTAACAAGCGGGTTCCTATTTTCGTTAAACACACTCTTCGTTTACTACGTGCTTCACACATTTATAAAAGTTCTCATCTTTATAGCACATGACATAATCAGTAAATGAATATTTTCACTTTTCACACTTAATTAATTAAGTGCCAATTGTATTCTAGTTGTAGATTAACAGCATTGTCATATGCGCATAAATTGAAAATACCACTAAGTACAGTTTAGTATAATGTCCAGTACTAGAGGTAGCATATATAAACAAACGTAATTAACTTGTATAACTACGCTCAGCTAATTGATAATTATTTTATAAATATAAAGAAGCAAGTTTTACGATTTTTTGAACAAGTTTAATTAAAATACCTTAGGTAACTCCTGTGTGTCATTTTTCGTATAATAGTGTGTTCAGACTAAATGGGAATGTATTACGTCCTCTGTTATTATTGTATAATGTGTTTTATTAGTGCATGGAGTTACTTTTAATTAACTACAATTCGCACTTCAATCAAAACTTCTCCTGTACAATCTCTTTTATTTTTAACAAACGAACAACCACTTTTTGTGAAAAGATTTTTGTTATCCTGTAAATTTCTTATAAAAATTTTTAGCTCAGACTCTCAGGACACGTTCATGAAAATTCAACAGCTAGCTGTGATCCATCTTACGCACAACTATTGGAGAAACAAAACGTCACCACCATTATTTGACGCTTCTTTGGAAATCGAAAATTGTCAATGGTATGCGAAAGAAATCCTTAATCTTAGATTTGATTTCTCTTATAACATACAACTGATAAAACCTCACATTATTATACCCATATTTACTAACATACCAGATATAAATACTTGTATATTGAAAGAAGCGTTAAAACCATATAAAGAAGCTGTCAAAATTTATACTGATGGGTCAAAAATTCAAGATTCAGTGGGATACGCAGTGTACATTAAACAATTAGATTATGTTGAGCTATTTAGTCTGCCAAAGTTCACTTCAATTTACACTGCTGAAGCTGTTGCCATACAAAAAGCGTTAGTACTAGCCTGTAACCAAAATATGAGTAGCTTTGTTGTTTTGACCGATTCCCTTTCACTGTTAAGAACTCTATCGAATCTTCAAAATGCTATACATCGGTCCAGGGTAATATGCGATATTGATTATCAATTAGAGGTCTTGGAACAACAGCACAAAAGAGTTACTTTCATATGGGTAAAATGGCACTCAAAGCTTGAGGGTAATGAAAAGGCCGACTATTTTGCTAAAAAAGCAACGATAACAGGTTGTAAACACGACTTTTACAGTAACAGAGATCTACTTTCGCATAGAGCATGTGTGCAATATAAGATGGCAGGATCATTGGAATAAGTTGAAAAGTAGCTGTAACAAGCACTTCAGTAGTATCATCCGTGATCTAAGAAAACAGCCAATTTACAAAGAACTGTTGCTTCCTAGGTACTTGTCTACGACACTTAACAGAATTATCATAGGCCATGGTGCTTTTAAGGCTCATTTGTATAAAATAAAAGTTGAAGACAATCAATTTTGCTCATGCGATAATACCCGCCTAGCTGATTTAAATCATTTGATTTTTTCCTGTATTATGCATAATGAACAAATACAAATATTATGTTGTAATTTGATAGAATACAACGTTTCCTTTCCACTTGATGTGACATCACTTATGTATGAAGCTGTTTGTAATAAAGGTGTCATGGTAGCTTTCATGTGTTTTGTTAAAGACTCTAAGTTAGCTAGGTTTATATAGCTCTTAGTAAAAAAATGATATTCTGCAAATTGGACTGTTCCAGTAAATATTATACTAGTGGCAATATATTATATAATCTTAAGGGATACTTAATAAACTTTGCAGATTAATGTATAGTCAGAGAGATAAAAGTAAGTTCCTTTGTGTCTTTCCTTGTGTTAACCTCTTTTAACCGCAGCCTCCCCAGTATGTTAAAAAGTCACCATGACAGGCTCCATTGGTGTGAAAAGTGTCCCAGTGTTTCTCCTGCAACAACTTGTAGCGTAGATGGGTGCATGCATATGTATGTGTGTGTATGTGCACATGAAGAAATAATGTGCATTTTCTGTCCTGCATCTAGTGTTAAGTGCTGGACGTATAAAGCCTATTGACGTGGGTGCGTATACATGAATGTATATGCGCTCGCGTATGTGTGTGGGTGGATATGTATGTAAGTTTTAATTTTAATATATATTTTTAGTAAACAGCAAGTGTATAGGGAGATAAAATAAGATAAAAGAAAAAAGTTAGAGAGCTTGTTAGATCAACATTCTTAAGACAGGTTTTGCCATTGTGAAAAGCATGGTCAGATGCATCTTTATTCATTTTGAAGATTGACAGTGACTGAATGAGCCAGTTCTCAAAGTCAAAACTCTAACGAACAAAAAAAAAAACAACAACAATTCACACTTAATTTGAGTTAATTACACCGAAATAACCATTATATTAAAAAACTATATTTTTGTGTTTGTACCTACTGCGATAACTTAGAATTAATTTTGCTTTTCTTATCATTTTGATGATAAAATCAGTTTGCATTCAGCGTCATACCGACCTAAAGGAATAATTATAAAAAATTATTCTTAGTTGACTACTATTAAATACCAAGCAAAATCTAAAGTGAATTGAAAACACTTGAAAAATGAATCGTTCCATTCTGAACACGTTTAATTACTTTATTTCAGTTACATAAAAATATGAAACAGATTTTATCAGTATAAGTGGCAACGATAAAAAATTTAAATTTTAACATTATAATATCTTGAAGCCAACTCAAACCCACATCATCACAGGCTTAAGGCGATGTTGCCTTATCGCTAAAACCATAGCTCCCTGTTTTCAGCGGTTTTCTTTAAGTAGTTGCAGCTTTTGAATTTCATCTATTTGGCCAAGTTTACCAGAATATTTTCTTTGGTCTGCCTAATTTCTTTTTCCTAAGTATGTGCCTTTCAAGGAACTTGTGTCTCAAAAAAATTCTACCAAGTTTAACTTCTATTAAGTTTCTTTATTCTTGCGCCTCTATTAGTAGTTTTTACATCTTTTTTCCCAAGCAACAAATTAAGGCATATTAACCAGCACTCGAGTCCAGATCACCTAACAAAGTTGTAATTTACTTATAGTTAACCAAAATGTTGGATTGATTGTCATAATCACTACAAATTTGAGAATGCAGCTCCAAGATAGCCTATTTTTGACTATTAAAATTACTTCAAAGAAGTAACTTACAAGTAACTAAAGTGGTAAAAATTTGGTTCAATTTTAGCTATAAATATACTTAAATATAATTTTGAGGTTCAGTTCCAGTATTGGTAATTTTTAGGTCGAAGTGTGTCCTAGATTTGACTGAAAACTGACTACTAAGTCCACATACCTAAAATACCTGATTTAAGGAAATTTATTACCCAATATTAACTTGCAATACGTCTATGTGGTATAGTAAATTGGAGGTCTTCTTATGAAGTCCAGATTACACATATATTACCAATCTAACTGCAATACAACACAGGAAATATTTTGGGCACTAAGATAACCTAAAATAGCTTTCTGATTGGCCGTATAGTCATAATTACTGCAGACATAGTCTTCCAAGTCAAATTGCCTACATCAAAGTTGAAAACATCCATAAAATCTGGATTCAAATAAAAATGTCCACAAAGTTCAAAGTGTAAAGCAGTAAAATCAATTTGTTAATGTTGAAGGTGTTTCAGTTGATGAACTTAATTAATAAAATTTTTATTATTCAGTCACAGTTTCTGTGTTAATCCTAAAAACGTATGACAACTTCATCGGCTACTACTATATGGAAGAAAAGCTGCTGCTTTAAAATCACCAGGTTTACCCCTTCAATATAATACATCCCTTTTTATGCCAATGGAATGAAGCATTGGCAACACGTTCAGCTGTCGTATTTATGTTTATTTACTTATTTTCGCTCTATTGATGTCTATAACACACACACACACACACACACACACACACACACACATATATATATATATATATATATATATATATATATATATATATATATATATATATATATATATATATCGATACATGAAAATCTATGATTGTTAATACATTTAAACTAAATTCGTTTACCATGTAGTTGAAATTCCCATAATAGAACAAAATGCCTTCAAAGTTTGGTTAGTTTGTCCTCTCATCGGGAATTGTGACTTATAGGTAAAAAAAATAGAGCAAAATTAACTTTCAAGTCAATAATGTTACAACGGTAGCCATATTAAACTATGTTTGCGGTATCCATCTTGATTGTATTGAAAAACTAAACACCATTTTTTGTTGAGTCTAGCGTAATTAAATTTTAACTCGAAAAAAAAAACATAATATAATGCTTGTGTACAATGAGGGTAAGATAGTTTTGTCTTGTTTACATCACCAATCCTCAAAATCAGAATTTAAATAATCTTGAATAGTTCCTAATTTTAACTAATTTTACTTCTTACAGAGGCGCTTGAATTATATAAAAGTATCATAATCATGTTAACAGAAAAAAAAACATAACCGTAGTGGTTTTTTCCTTTATACAGTGCAAATTATCTTAATCTGATCCAGACATTTAAAGTATCTTCTTTCATCATTCAACATGTCATTTTTAAACAAAGATGGAGATACCTAGTTGCTAATAACTACTGTTTGTGAATACATACATAACCACAGATCCTACAGAATAGCATCACACGCGCAGTTCGTTGTTAAGAATTTCACGGCACTTGCGCCCACATGTCGGAGTCAACTAAAACCATGAACGTATTTACCAATAAATTACCTCCATTCAGTGGCGTCTCCTGACCAAAATGTTCGGGTGTGCGGTAACGAGTTGCTGTTAGTGGTGGTTTTAAAAATTATTAACACTAAATGTACACACACACACACACACACACACACACATATATATATATATATATATATATATATATATATATATATATATATATATATATATATATATATATATATTCGACCTATATGGGAATGATACGTAGATAAATAAATTAATTTCCCACTGCAACACTAACAAATTAAAAAGTCACTTAAAACTTTAAAACACGAAAAGAACATGGAATTATTATCAAGCTCTTCTCTTCACACAAATTTGTGTTAGCGTTAGCACTGTCCGGAACGGGGTGAAAACTGTAAACATTAAAAGTAGTTCAATGTTAATATGGTACTAAATAATAAAACGTGTAAAAATCCTGGATGCAGCAAGTGCATTATGGTAGTGAATTTTCATAGAAATGATCTGGCACAAAATATTTTATTATAACTTTTTTATCTTGCAACATAGAAATCTAAATTTTGGTGTATAGTTTAATTTTTATATCGTAAACCTACGTACCAAATTTGGTTATCTTATCTTTTTTATTTTTTGAGATACAAATTTTTTTCGAATAAAAACTGAAAATTTTCCCGGAAAACCTCGTCCGATTTTCCTGATTAACGAAATTATCCAATACATTTACAGAAGGAAGGTACATGCCAAATTTTATCAAAATCGGCCGATTATATTTTGAGTTATCGGTGTGATACCTATGTATATATATATATATATATATATATATATATATATATATATATATATATATATATATATATATATATATAGTTTATAGTTTATTGTTATATAAATAGTACAAAGCATCTTACAAATAAGTCTAAACTTGTGACTGCATATGATGCAATTTTGACTAAATTTTAATCTAAATGTCAATTGTTCTAAAGTTCTGTCATCTGATTTCTAATCTCCAAAATTACCTCACCTCATTATGTACCATTACAATTTCTAGAAATATGGATGGTACTTGAAATCAGTTTCTTCATTTTAATCAAAAATTTCTATATTTTAAAACTTGACTCAAATTAAATTCTTATATATAAAAATTGAAACTGACCCCGGATATGGGTTCTAGGGGTTCTAGTTCGCGCTCATTTGCAACAATTTTTCAAAATTCAAAAGTCGAGATCTCCCCATTAGTGAATTTTTTCTACGAAAATGTACTAAAATGTATTATAGTCTTTGATTCTAGAATACTGTGGTCCAGGCAAGCGCAGTTGTAATGTTTGTAAATAATGCTATCACAACGTTTGTTAAACCGGCGTTCCATTCATTTGTCTTGAGCGGTATTTTTACCGCTCACTGCAGTGTTAAAACGAATGGTATTTCCTTACTATTTTAAACACATGGGTGGGGGACTGTATTGTATACCAATACAGCTCTGTCGAGTGAAGTTGTTCGGAAATAGCAACGCACACCTAACCCGAATTCATTCCCAGTTGCTATTGACCTACTCATATTTTCTGAATGAAGACGTGGTGCCGACTTCATTCCAAGTCACTATTAACCGACTATTTATGAAATCAAATAAGTAAATTAAATCGATTGTCATAACATATGTAGTGTATTAAGACTAAGGGAAAAAGAAATAAAACATATTTAACTGTGCACATTTTAATTATATTTTAGGGTGTGCGGCGCACACCTAGCTCACTAGGAGAAATCGCCACTGCCTCCATTGGCCCAATATAGAATGAAAATGCCCTAAATATAACTAAAACGCGTTGGTCAAAATGCCTTGCTGGACCTATTATCGACTTCCCTATTACTTTTAGTTTATTCCTCACATAAGTACAATACACTTCAATTTTACTTGAAAATGACCTGTGGTGATTTGGTCGCCGACCTACTGCTAGGGCGACTTTACGTCAATTTAACTTTAAATGTTGCTTGGGTTGTATTTTCTTTCATTTTAATGAAATTCCACATCTCAAAAGGTAGACTAAATGAAATTAGCTTCAGTGGGAGGAACGGGCCATTCGGTCTTTGTCACGGTCACCTTTAAAGTCTATTGTGATGCGCGACTCTAATTCTCTGGAGTACTTTCCCTCCAATCCCCGATAGGACTTTCTTTGTGTATCTTCCAGTCTTAGATTTTCCTCTCCAAGTGACTGAAACATCGACCTTGTAAGGTCTTCATATTTGCAGAACACATCTAGGCAGAATCTGCACACTACTTCGTCTGCAAGTCTGATTTTGCTTATGTGCTCATTGATTTGGCTGTCCTGTTAACAAATTATTCAAATGGCATTGCTGTCCTACCTAGTAGGTGTTTTATGAATTTACGCGAATACTTTTCATATACCCTTTGCGCTATCTCTCTGTTGGGAGTTTCTTCACCAGTGCAGCGTTTTGTCTTAGGTCCATTCATTTACTGGTCTTCTGGTGTTCGGCTTGGCTAGGGTGCAAAATGGTTCCGGATCTACCAGGAGCCCAGACGCGCATTACTTGGCCAGTTGCTCCGACTTGTCATTCGCATTATAACACTCATATGTTGGAAACTATGCTGGAACACTTTGTTTTGCATTTGATCTATTAGAGTTGTCAGACAGTCCCATATTATCTCTCAATTGATCCCAACCTGATGCCTAAGCGCAGCTTGACTACTTAGTATATGGAAATTAACTGGCTTGTCAGTCCTTGCCCAATGCTCAGTTTTCACGATACCTATTGAAATTTTGGCTGTTTGCTTCATCCTGTAAGGCCCTAATCCAACATCTGTTTCCCTTTTATATCCCTCGATGTACAAGACTATATGTACCGTTACTGAATGATCATTTACCTATTTTTCCCTCCTATGGTATTTCTATATTGATTTTTTTTCTCGAAGCTATACCTAGGGACAATATTGTCAGCGTACATTCCCTAGATCAGTTCTACTTTCAATTCCTGGTATAGCTTCTGATCATCTGCTTTGCGCTGCTGGTTAATCGATGTTTTACTTTGCATTACCCCATATGCACCATTGAACGAGTTTTTATTTATATGAATATGTGCTGTGAAGGCTGGTCTAAAAGGACACAATATTCAAATTTCGTTGGTTTTAACAGAAATCTAACGTTTAACTGACAACTTTTTGGCGATTGTTGTTGTCATTATAGATTGTTGAAAACATTTTCAGCAACGTTTCTCAGAATGGTAAGATATTTGATCGGCGAAAAAAGATATGTACGATCTATACATCCAAACACAGAAATTGAATGGAAGCCGCCCAACAATACTACTTAATGTATTCAGAATAAGGCCAGCCCAGTAGAATGGAGTTTTTACGCATTTCAAAAAATATGACTGAAGACGGAAGTCTTAAAAATAAGAGGAACTAAGTAACACCCAAACGTAACCCTATTAATGTTCTTGCACTGATAAATTTTAACCCGAAAAATTCAATAACGCCAAATTCGAGAGAGTTCGGGGTATCGAAATCGAAAATGCAAAGAATCCTGAAGAAAAACAAATACCATGAATATAAACTTAGATAGTCAAAAAATGACATATATTTTTTGGGGATCAACAGAGACAGAACCATCCATGAGTCTGCGATCCTTATCTAATTGGGCTAAAGAGACAGGCTTAGAATATTGTATGTTTGAGTGGAGGATGCTGTCGCCCGCGTAACTGTGAACTGGGTGGGATGTGCTAGAGAGGAGGTCATTGATGTGGAGAAGAAACAAAGTAGGGGCTAAAACTGAACCTTGAGAGACTCCTGCATTAATTGGATACAGTTTAGAGGAATGGCTACCCACGACAACAGAAATGCTCCGGTTGGAGAGGAAATTTGCTGTACAGGTACATAGTTTTGGTGGTAGGCCATAGTCCGGAAGTTTATTAAGCAGCGCTGCGTGCCAGACCTGGTCGAAAGCTTTGGATATGTCTATAGCGACAATCGGGGATTCACCGTGTAGTTCCATAGACTTGTTCTAAGAATGGGTGACAAAGGAAAGGAGGTCGGCAGTTGATCTGCGGTAATGAAATCCATACTGCCTGTCGTGGATTAGACTGTGTTTTTCAGGAAATTTTAGTAATTCGGTGTTTATATACTTTTCCGTCACTTTAGAGACGACTGAAATGAGAGAAATAGGTATGTAGTTGCTAGGAAGCGCTTTGGATCCTTTCTTGGGGACGGGTTGTACTCGAGCAGTTTTTCAGTTACTGTGGAGTATGCTTCTATTGTAGGATGTCTGAAAAAAACTAGCCGGGACAGGAGCAGGTTCTGGTGCGCATTTTTTGAGAACAATTGCTGGGATCTCGTCAAAGCCAGAGGCTTTCCTGGTATTAAGAGAAGAGAGCATCTTTCGTACCTTTTTAGTTTTGAAAATGATATCCGTCATTGTAAGCCCGACATTGGGAACTGTTGGTGGTTGAACATTTGGAGGTGGGTTGAACATTTGAAGGTGGGTTGAAAGTAGAATTGCCGGCGAACAACGAGGCAAAAAGTTCAGCCTTGCCCAGGGCGGTAGAAACAATTTCATCCCCTGAAACAAGAGGTGGGAACGTGCTCTTGCAGGAATTATTCCCAATAGATTTAGCAATATTCCAGAAGGGTTTGCTGCCGTTGGAGCTTGAGATGACTTTGTTTTTGATGTGGTTATTAAACGAGTTTTTTGCCTTATGTCTTCATTTCAAGTGATTTCGTCCAAAAGGAAACTTTATTGCCCAGTTTCACAAAGCTCGGTTAAATATTTATTCGAGGATTAGTTAATCAAGGCTTTAAACGACCAATCACAGACTATGATTCGGGATGTTGCTATGACAACCAAATATTTTGAAGCTGTGATTGGTTGCATTAAGCCTTGATTAACTAACCGGTCGTTAAATATTTAATCAGGCTTTGTGAAACTGGACAAAGGTGTTTTTACTTGCTTTCAAGTTATCAAGAATCAAACGCAATTAGTTATTAATTGTTTAGTGTGTTGTAAGGATGTTCCTCAATCAAACAAATAGTTTTCTTGTACCGTTAATTTTTGAAATTAACTTTAAAACCACAGCATTTTAAAATAAATTCTGAAGACATATTTCAGATGAGGTATCACAAGTACCTACTACCCATTTCAAAAAATTGTGTTTGAAGCTGTCAGATATAGGGGGTTGAATATAGGGGTGAAGTTTTCACGTTGCAGGATGTCATTTTTTAATCTAAAATTGACGTGTCTCGTTTTTTTTTAAATAAATATGCACAATAATTAATTGAGATATTGAATTTGTTCCATTTGGTTGTTTCACACTGTATGTAAAGTCATTTCCATTTTCAGAAGCGTTTAGTATTCAATAATATACAATTATAATTAAATATAAAATACTCAATTATTCAGAAAAATCAGCAACCGTTTCAAAGCAGGTACCAAAGAAAATTCGTTACACTTAGTTAAAGCAAGCGTTTCAAAATTAAATAACGTCATGATCGTTTTCACAGAACTTCTATTAACACAATAGTATACAGAGAACAGATAGTGAAAAGTTCACAGTGATTTCATAAAAATTATCATTAGCAAAGCAAGCTTTATGTGAAATACCATTAATTATATTATCTAATTATCCACTTCTAACAATTATAAGCGGAATACCTCTGCTGTCAGCTGCAATGGAACACTAGAAAGTGTTTCGTTTGATCGGCTATTTAGTGTGGTGATGTTAACAGTTATTTGAGAAAATTTCCCTTTGCTCAGATATTGTGCCTTATTATCGACTTTGATGCCAATTATCATTTGAAAGTAATTAGAACCTTTTATAAAGTATTTATTTTAAGATACCATCTACTAGAGGTTTACAAGTAAAAGTAATTAAAGAGAACACGTAATATATATCTCATCTTCAGTTATCAATAACTACATTTAAAATCATTGTACCTTAAACGACAAGATGAGTTGAAATCATAAGAAAAAAAATTTCCTGACTCAAGTGCGTTCTGGTAGCGAATTATCATAAATACTTCAAATATTCGTGAACTTTCTTTAAAAAATGTCTTTAAATGAGCGCAAACTAGGACCCCTAGAACCCATATCTACCAAGTTAGTTCCGATTTATATATATATATATATATATATATATATATATATATATATATATATATATATATATATATATATATATATATATATATATATATACGCGCGCGTACGTGTGTGTGTGTCACCAACCGTCACCAACCTGGTGTGCAGCTCATCCGAGAGCATATGAGAGCACAAACAGACGCAATCTACTTAGACTTTTCCAAGGTCTTCGACCGATTGAACCATAAGATTCTGGTCCAGAAAATGTGCCATTTGGGTATTTCTCCAAACGTACTAAAATTCCGTTGTACATGCCTGTCAGGTAGAAGGTATTTTGTGTCATACTGTGGTCGGGCATCGACTGAGGTAGTGGCGTGGTAAGGAGTTCCTCAGAGGTCCGTTTTATGACCTCTACTGTTCATTCTGTTGGTGAGCGATATATCTGGTGTGATAGATGTCTCACACACAATGCTGATGATCTAAAAGAACTCAAAAAATAATACCGATTTGAACCAAATTTGGGGATTACCTTCCTTCTGCAAACAGCTTGGATAGGTTTTTTAGCCAGGAAAATGGGCACAGTTTTGCCAGAAAATATTGGGTTTTCTTAAATAAAAGGTCAATTACGTACCTACTAAAATGTTGATCTGTAAGTTAAACGAAAAAAAAGTAATATGCATTTAAAGTAAAACAATTTTGGGTGCGACTGATGACCAGAGAAACGCACAAAAACAAAATATTTTGCGTGGATAACAAAATCTATTGTATATTACACACAAGGATTAAGTTTTGTTTGGCGCAAAAAGCTCAAGAAATGGCAGAAAATTTGCTTTCAAAGTTTTATAGTTTTTCCTCTTAAAACGCCAAAGTCGTTTGAAATGTCAAAATTGGCCATTTTTAGACAACTGAACCAATTACTCGCTATGTAGAGAAAATGTCTCAAGAAGTGTGTGGTACAAACCCTTAGGTTTCAGCTTCAATCGTCATTGTTCTTCATTTTAACAAAAAAAATCCAGAAAATTCATTTCAAATTGAACCTGTTTTTGATGCTTTGGCAGTAGTTTTAGTTATAGAGTATCTATATATTAATAATTGAAGAAACAACTTTGTGCCCGTTTTTAAGCAAATTACGCCTGCGGAGGAGTGTGATATTTGGCACAGTTAGTCCATATGGAGAAGAAGTGGAGAAAGATAAAATTTATGTATAATATGTGTTACAAATAGAATAAACAATGCTTTGTTTTAATTAGACAATCGGATTCCCCCGTTCTGAGCTGACCGTTAATTAATACGTGAAGTATACGGACAAAATGATCTAACTTCAGACTAGCTTAGTCTTCAGGAAAAACTTTCACCTTGTAAGCATAAATGGTTGGTATAAATCTCTGTGTACAAGACTGCATACAAAGAAGACTCAAAAAATAGAGAGATCTATATCATATCAAACAGCCAGGCAGTATTAAAGACTCTGTAATTTTTCAGACCTGGGACTAAAAGAATCCTCGAAGCAACTAGCTACGAACAACAAAGTAACTTTGATGTGGGTATCAGAGCATTTAGACATTGAAAGAAATAAGGAAGTCGATAGCCTTGCAAAAAGGACGAGAACAATACCATTCTATGGTCGACAGCCTTATTGTGGATTAACAAAAAGCCATGTAAGAAATGAAGCAGATACTTGGGAGAAGAACCAAACGCTGTCAAACTGAAAAAACGTCAGACTCCATGCCTTAGTTCCACAAAAGGCTCAAATACAAAAAAAAAGAAAGTCGCGCACACAAGACCCATTGGAACCGCAGCTCCGAGAGGCCAAAATCCTAGACGACTCATTACACAATCTACAACCCCACTTTTTTAAAAATTCAAACCAAGGAGATACATGTAGCTCTCCACAGTTATATATAATTAACTGGGAATGCCTGAAACAACGCTACCTTTCGCTTCAAGTTGACAACTACAGGATTCTCATATTATATTTAATACGCTTAGAGTTTAATATTAACTTTCAAATGTAGGCGCCCTAGTATTGCAAGTTGCTTAAGCGACAGGCCTCTGGTTCAATTACCGTGCAGATTAATGAGAAGTACACCTTGCCTTTTAAATTAAAGTTAACGAAGAATGGGAAATGATTATGCCAATTATCTAAACCTCCACATTAAAAAACCTTAAATGTAATTTTCGCTTCTCTGGATTATCAAACAAAATTGAAATGCTCTTTGCAACAAATTCTATAAAAGGCTATGGATGCTGAAAATCACAGCAATCTGTTTCCAGGTCTTAATTCGAAAGCTGGTCAAAGACATGTGTTTGTAAATCAAAGTATCTAGACATAGTTTGGGGTAGAAATATCTAGGTAAAATAAAAATGCATATAATATAATTGAAAGTTATTTAGTAATTTTGTATTTTTAGATTGTATTTCATTTTCGACGATTACGCTTAGGACCTTCTGACCTTCCCTGTGTGTTAATCTATAGCTAATTCATGATGCTGCTAAGCTGATATATTTAGTATGGTCAGAGTGTTCTATAAATGGCTGCTTTGATACTTTAAGTGACTTACTTACTATTTCCTGCTTTTAAAAGAAAAAAGTTCAGGCAGTCAACTTCTACGTCTATCAACTGATGGCGTAGCATTTGGTGAGCAATAGTAGGCAGAATACTTAAAAAACAATCAACAACTTCAACCCACAAAGCGCTGGTGTACACATTGCCGAGATTTGGTGGAAGCGGTGCGTATTACTATTACTCTAGTTTTTCTTTACATCTTCGCTATTTTCTCGGAAACTAAATGGAATTCAGCAAATCTGAAAAGTCATGTAGAATGCCCTCAGAATAACGAAAAGCTTTTCCTATCTATTTAAGTTTGTAGCTCTAATAAAATAAAGATACCCATACACTCAGTCTGCAATTGCGACACACTCTGTAATATGGGCCGCGAATTAGTATGACCAAGCCCGATATACATATATAGGTTAATATTCAAGGTCAAAAAAAGTTATTTACAAAATTTATAGCCCACCTTGAGTTTCATATTAGCAGATTACTTATACCTATAGGGTTACATCTCGTCTGTCTAATGCAACAGTTTATGGCTAACGGACGTGGTTTCCGAGGCCATACAGCTATAATTA
Source organism: Tillus elongatus (assembly GCA_964006375.1). NCBI lineage: Eukaryota > Metazoa > Arthropoda > Insecta > Coleoptera > Cleridae > Tillus > Tillus elongatus. The sequence goes on from OZ023267.1 coordinate 108,323,328, forward strand.
TACATACACACGCACACGCACGTACACACACGCATTTATAACCATACATAATTTTCGGTAATCCTTTACTTCAGCCCTCCCAAACTGCAAAGTCCCAGCGCGCTAGAATTTCGTTATGCACTGTTGCCACATCATAAAATTTAGCAAGTAAAACGGAACATTTTGAAATATACCTGTATTGATATGTTATGGTAGAGAGTATGATATAATTTAGCGAGTGAAGGGAAAATTAAAAAATATACCTATATTGACGCAGCAAGTGCGTTACGGTAATGAATACGAATACAATTAATACATGAGCGCTTTCGTAGGGAGTATGACATAACGTAGCAAGTAAAATGAAAAATTTTAAAATATACCTATATTTACGCTCAGCAAGTGCGTTACGGTAATGGATACGAATACAATCAATACATGTGCGTTATGGTAGGGACTATGATATAATTTAGCAAGTGAAACTGAAAATTAAAAAATATACCTATATTGACGCAGCAAGTGCGTTACGGTAATCAATACGAATACAATTAATACATGTGCGTTATGGTAGGGAGTATGACATAGTAGCAAGTAAAACGGAAACTTTTTAAATAGATCTATATTGTCGCAGCAAGTGCGCTAATGTTATGGTTGAGAGTATCGCATCTTTTATCAAGCAAAAGAAGAAAGATTAAGAGATAAGTTTTGTAAGAACATGTATCATTTTCTAAGTGGATTTTCCATGTTGACCTATATCTGCTAAAATTCAAGTTTCTAGACTAGTGGATAAGAGACTGATATTTTTTACAATCGGTTTCGCCTCTTACAGCATCTTGAGGCGTGATAATCAATCTCGCGTTAATATGACACAAGAAACAAAACCGGTTGCTGCATTTTTCAAAGTGGCACTATTTCAGTGACAGGAGAAACCGTTAATGTATACACTACATACAATGTTAAGTGGGTAAATATATCACCAAATCATCTAATTTTTATGACACTTTAATACATTTGCTTACTCATCTTTCCCTTGTCTTTCATTCTAAAAGATATTATTTGCCGTCACAATAAACTTAATTTCTGTATTTCATTTGACAAAATACTTCCTGAAAGGTACAGCCTATGTGTCTATCTGCGAAAGACCGAGGATTCGTGCCGAACCTTTTGATAAAAGTTGATGGTTACAGCCCAACCTCTCTCCTGTGGCCGAGATTGTCTTTGACAGAGGATCTCCTATAAGGCGGCCTGCTCGATTCTCAATAGAATCTAGGAGGAACGAGGTTGACTTTGACGCGGCATACCAGACATGAGAACAGTATTCAAACTGTGGTCAAGCTTCTTCGCTGTTGCTTCAGCAATATTGGAAACACTTAAATGTCAGCAAAGATTCTCTGTAACAGTTATAGGCAATGCAGAGGACGTTGTATTTAGGAAACTCGTTTCGGGTCACATAAGGGTCTGCAAAAATAAACTTTTAGAAAAACATGCGATAGTCTTTTCTTGACGCAACGATATTAATATTTCTCATTTTAGTGAATTTCTTAGGAAAATTTCACTATTGGGGATATCCCGCCTTTCAAATTTTGAAAACATTTTCTCAGATTAGCGCGAACTGGGACCCCGAGAACCCATAACCGGGGTCACTTTCAATTATTTTATGTGTATATATATATATATATATATATATATATATATATATATATATATATATATATATATGTGTGTGTGTGTGTGTATGTATGTATGTGTGTATGTATCACATCGATAACTCAAAAAATAACGGTCCGATGTTGATGAAATTTTCCTTTTGTAAATGGCTTGGATACGTTCGTAAGCCAGGAAAATCGAACAAGGTTTTTCGGGAAAATTATGGGTTTTCTTTTGGAAAAATTTTTTCTCAATAATTAGAAAAGCTATGGTAACCACCATAACGCAGTTGCTGCGTCCAGACTTTTACTTAATAAATTATACCATACTCTCAACCATAACAGTAACGCGCTTGCTGCGTCAATATACGTATATTTTTTAATTTTCCGTTTCACTTGCTAGTTATACCAGACTCCCTACTATAACACACATATCTTAATTGTATTCTCATTTATTATCGTAACGCACTTGCTGCGTCAATACAGGTATATTTTAAAATGTTCCCTTTTACTTTCTGCATTATGTCATACTCCCTACCATAATGCACATGTATTAATGAATTCGTATTTGTATTTATTACCGTAACGCACTATCTGCGTCAATATAGGTATATTTTTTAATTTTCCGTTTCACTTGCTAAATTATATTAGACTACCTACCATAATACACATGTCTTAATTATATTCGTATTCATTACCGTAACGCACTTGCTGCGTGAATATACGTATATTTTTTAATTTAACGTTTTACTTGCTAAATTATAACAGACTCCCTACCATAACACACATGTCTTAATTGTATTCGCATTCATTACCGTAGCGCACTTGCTGCGTCAATATAGGTATATTTTCAAATTTTCCGTGTAACTTGCTACATTATATCATACTCCCTACCATAACGCACATGGATTAATTGTATTCTCATTTATTACCGTAACGCACTTGCTACGCGTCAATATAGGTAACGTCAATAACGTACTTGATGCGTGCATATTTTTTTCATGAATTCTTCGATCTTTTAAATTGTTTCTACTATGAAAAGGATGTGGCAACAGCGCGTGAGTTCTAGTCACGAAATTCTAGTGCGCGAGGACTTAGCCGTTTGGACGGGCTCAAGTAAAGAATTATCTAATTTTCTATATTTTTATGGCTAACCAAGCATACATTTGAGGATATTTAAACAAGTGAGCTTATTCTTCAAAATTAAGTGTATCGTAATCCCGTCCTTGAATAATTTTTCTTTCCAACAATTTGCTCAAACAGAATTTAAAAAAATAATTAAAAAAATAATATTCCAGAGAACTGATTACAGTCATTTGCTAATCTTCATGTTTTGTCTAAAAATTATCCCAAACAATTTTAATAGCGCATTCCACAGATTCCAAAGCACAATTACTTCTATTATTATCGATCACTCATTAATAAATACTACGTTTATCTTAGTAGTCATAGTTTATAGCTGGTAATACCTATATTACAATGGTGTAGCTTATCGCTAATAAACAAAACTAATGGGATTGTTTTTGTACATTTTTACGTTGTTCGTGAAACGATTTGTTTTATTTGAGTCATAGTTCAGTGAAGGGTTTGATTTTTTGATGATAGATAACAAAAATTTCAATTATATTAGGCCACTTGACGTAATACACTTAGCCCAGTTAAATTAGGAGTCGTCCCAATTGATGTCACTCATGATATCTTTTTCAAACTTTGGAAGCTAATATTATGCTTAATATCAAAGTACTGTCGTTGACGAAAGTTCAAAAATAGCTAATTTCTAAGATGTTTCAATGATTATTATTTTTAATTTAGTATCAAGATCATTCTCACTGATCATTTTTTTGTAGAGTTTTATTGTTTTTTTTAAATTATCCACGGTGTCACTACTGAATTTTTTACACACCTGAGGTTAAATTCGATACTCTCGATTACATAAATGTCTATCATCAGAACATCAACATAAACGTGTAACAAAAAGTAAAGTAATAATTTATTCCTAGATAGGGATGATACATTGATTTGGACTAGCGATTCCAAAAAAATAATTTGAAATAATTTTGAAAAAGCTTAAACAAGAAAAAACTGCTGGTATAAATGAAATAGCAACAAAACCTTTGAAAAATTCAACTGAAAAAGTCTGGACGCAGCACATGCGTTATGGTATCGAATTGTCCCATAACTATTTTACAGTATTTTACTAAAATTATATATCTTTACATTAAAACTGAGTTTGCAAATTTTTTGCACAATACATATTGATATTTTATTCGTTAATGTAACACACTTGGTGCAATAGTATTTTATCATAGTACACACGGATATCTTATTCGCTACCGTAACACACTTGTACGTAATGTCATTAAACCAAATTTATTGTTTTCGGATGTACAACTTTTTAAGTTTTCGAGGATTTTTAGTTTTTGAAACAATTTTATGAAATTTCGTTACTATATCGCATTTGCTGCGTATAGATTTTTTAGTTATGTAAAATGTCAAATTCATATGTTTGCATAGCAACATCTTTTGTATTCTCTGTAGTTAAATGCATGATATAATGACTTAGAAGAGATATGATATTGCGCATATGCCCTGCCCCCTCCTATGACGTCACGTGGTGAGTAACGTTATAGAAGTCCGACTACACACTTAAAAAAAAGTCATTCTCAATCAAAAAGTTTCTTTACGTCAGATTAATGCGGTTGAAGTTACGCCTATATTGTCTTTTTCAGATAATATAGATCGCAGCACTAAATTTAATCTTTTTCATTTTTAGTGAATTTTTATTTAAAAAAATTCACTAATAGAGAGGTATCGATGGTGAGACTTTGCAAAAATTTTTTCAAATGAGCGCGATTTAGGACCCCTAGAACCCATATCCGGGGTCAGTTTCAAATTATATATATATATATATATATATATATATATATATATATATATATATATATATATATATATATATATATATATATATATATATATATATATATATATATATGTATGTATCCGTCTGATAACTCAAAAAATAATTAACAGATTTCAATTAAACTCGTCGGCAAGTGCCTTTCTTTTATTAATGGCTTGGATGAGTTCGTTAGGCAGGAAAATCGGACGGGTTTTTCCGGGAAAATTTAGTTTTCTTTCAAAAAAAAATTTTCACCGAAAATAACTAAGCTGTTTTAATGAAATTTACTATATATGTTGCCTTGGGAGAGGACTTACTAAGTACCAAAATTCAACTTTCTCAGTTTATAGAAAATTGAGTTATTCAAATTTTAAATTTTCTTTTGAAACATTTTTTTTCCTCCAAAAATTACAAAGTTATTTTAATGAAATTTGGTGGATATCTTGTCCTAGGAAATACCTTACTACCTACGAAAACTAAACTTTCTAAGATTATAGAAAAGTGAGTTAATCAAATTTTTATAGCTCACTGCAGTGTTAAAATAAATGGTATTTTCCTCACTAGGTATTTTAAACACGTGGGTCGGGGACTGACCGAATTCATTCCCAGTTGCTATTGATCTGCTCATATTCTCTGAATATGTTAGAAACGTGGTTCTACTTCATTCCAACTCACTATTAACCGACTATTTATGAAATTAAATAAGTAAATTAAATGGATTGTCATAAAATATGTAGTGTATTAAGACTAAGGGAAAAAGAAATAAAACATATATAACTGTGCACATTTTGATTATATTTTAGGGCGCACACCTAGCTCACTAGGAGAAATCGCCACTGCTTGAGAGAGGTATTGTCACAGCATAATATCTTATTAAAGTTCATTTGTGAATAGGTTTAAATTTTATATGTTATATATATATATATATATATATATATATATATATATATATATATATATATATATATATATATATATATATGTATCCGTCTCATAACTCAAAAAATAATTAACCGATTTCGATGAAACTTGGCAAGTGCCTTTCTTTTATTAATGGCTTGGATGAGTTCGTTCTCCAGAAAAATCGGACGGGGTTTCCCGGAAAATCTTTGAGTTTTCTTTCGAAAAAAAATTTTTTCTACGAAAGTAACAAAGATGTTTTAATGAAATTTACTATATATGTTGCCTCAGGAGAGATCTTACTACGTACCAAAATTCAACTTTCTGAGTTTAGATAAAATTGAGTTATTCAAATTTTAAATTTTCTTTCGAAAAAAAATTTTTTCTCCGAAAATTACAAGGTTATTTTAATGAAATTTTGTGGATATCTTGCCTTAGGAAAGGCCTTACTACGTATTAAAAGTAAACTCTTTAAGTTTATAGAAAATTGAGTTATTTAAATTTGAAGCATTTAATAAAAATTCACTACCATAACGCGCTTGCTGCGTCCCGAGTTTTATTACTTCCAACTGTATGCACTTAAATATTAGTAAAATACGTAATTTGTTAAGAGGTTGTGATGAAACGTCAAACTTCACTGCACGAGAGCATGTTATTGTCATGATACAAATAACGAGAGATATGCTATTCAGACTACTTATTTTTAGACCTGTCACGCACATGGTGTCAAGTGGTGAGTCCAATGCAACAATAATATGCTGTCGTGCAGTGGGGTTTGACGTTTCATCACAACCTCTTAACAAATAACGTATTTTACTAATATTTAAGTGCATACAGTTGGAAGTAATAAAAATGAAAAAGATTAAATTTAGTGCTGCGATCTATATTATCTGAAAAAGACAATATAGGCGTAACTTTAACCACATTAGACTGACGTAAAAAAACTTTTTGATTGCGAATGACTGTTTTAAGTGTGTAGTTGGACTTCTATAACTTTACTCACCGCGTGACGTCAGAGGATGGGGCGGGGCATATGCGCAATATCATATCTCTTCTAAGTCATTATAACATGTGTTATTGTTGCATTGGACTCACCACTTGACACCATGCGCGTGACAGGTCTAAAAATAGATAGTCTGAATATCATATCTCTCGTTATTTGTATCATGGTTAAATGTTCAAGCTAGTGTCATCCTGTGGTATCATCTAACAATGGCAGAACCCGGAAAAGTTTGGCGGAAAATCATCCATCAAGCTCATTTGTAACGTTCAATTGTTTGATTAAATGTTCAGTCACTTTTATACGAACTGAAAAAGTAAAAGGTTCATACTGTCATTTATATAATTTTTAATTATCACACAACATAATACATACAACTTTGTCAATTATTTATAACCTAAGAAGTGTTCTAGTTTGTGTGAATTTTTTCTTGCACAGAACACGTTCTATTTTCCTTTAATTTTAAATGCATTAACCATCAGAAAAACGCTGCAATCTCAATTGCACAATACAGTTATGAGACCTAAAACAATTTAAAGGTGCTGGGTGGGGTAAACAAGCTAGAAAAGGGCTAGAAATGGAAAATCTGTAAAACTCATCTTACACAAGTCCATGGAAAGAAAGACCCCCCTACCAACCGTTCCTGGCCACCAACCCACCACATAGCTTCTGTATGAAAAACTTTTATAGTTTACCCAATAAAAAAAAAACACGATCTATTTTTCTTTTCTTTTAAATGAGAATTTAAAGTAACTTGGTGTATTTTCTTTGCCCATCCTGGATAACAGAAGTCAACACATGCGAGACATGAGAGGGAAATTTCACTTAAAGTTCAAATGACGAAGAGAACTTTAGTGGAGGGGCAGCCGTTGTTTCAATTTTTAATATTAATATAAGGTTATCGGTATATTTGCAGATTACCACAATGATAGCTTTTTACGAAAAAAAATAAATAAATACAGAAACCTGCTGAGAAAAACTCTTGTATGCATTAACCATCAGAAAAACGCTGTGATCTCAACTCCACAATACAGTTAAGCGACCTAAAGCAATTCAGGGGTACAGGGAGCAAGTTGCCAAGGAACGAAAAATGCAAAGTCTGAAAAAAATCACCCTACAGGTCCATACAAAGGAGGATCCCCCTAAAAACCGTTCCTACGGACACAAAATCGCTTCTCCATGAAATACTCTCACAGTTTGCCCATTTAAAAAGAGGGGAAGAGAAAACTACACCACATTAGTTAAACACAAATTAATTATTTATTTTGTTATGTTAAACAAATTTTCGTAAAAAGCTTTTTATAGATTTTTTATGAAACATCACTCAAGCCAATTTTTGTGAAAAAAAAATGCGAATTTTCGTGAAAGAAACTGTGCAAACTTAAATGTGAACAATAAAAAAAATTTTTTTTTCAAAGGGTTTTTGTGAATAATTATATCTTGGCAGGTGTAAAGTTGGTGTAGTTTTTGTGTAAATTGGGTTCATTGGTCAGGAAATTCCGACCAGTTTTATCCCGAAAATTTAAATTTTGTTTTCGGAAAATCATTGTCCTTTCTCGAACGATAAAGTTTATCGCGAAAATATAGTGCATGGTTTCTACTATGAAGGTTATACCATATCTAACAAATTTGATATATAGGATATTATTAAAAAAAGACATATTTTAAATAATGATTTTTATAAAAATTTACTACCATATCGCACTTGCTGCGTCGACTTTTTGAACAATTAAATTAAAAATCAATATAGAGAAAACAAAGGTAAGGAAGACAAGTAAGGATGGAACTGTGAACATGTATATAAACCTAAATGTCTAGCAACTTAAGCAAGTCCCCCATGTCCGTCAAGTATCAAAGAAATTATAGATACTAGAAAAGAACCGCGTGCTATAACTATCTCAACGCACTGGAAACCGCACCGATAGATGAGACGCAAACAGACTCATCAAACAAATATGATTTGCCCTACAAGAACTCCGCAACAACTGTTGGGAGGAATGCCTGCAAACCCTGTCCGCTCAAGACAATTCAATCTTGCAAATGGTAAGCCCTTCGTTCCTAAAAACTTCCGATATCCCCACTTCATGGCTAAAACGACATCTTAGACACGGATGCAGACAAAGGCGGTGGCACGGATGCGGACAAAGAAGGTGCATTCGCGGATCATCTGGAGTTGCAATTAGGCACAAATTAGAACAACGGTGATCTGACCCACGTCACAAGAACGCACCGCAATGCCAGGAGTGCGCTTCGCGCCACACCAGACACACACATCGAGGCCGCTACTTACGAAGAAGTTTCTCGATTAATCAAAACACTAAAAAATAAGAAAGCTCCGGGATATGATGGAATCTCCAACGTAGTCCTGAAAAATCTCCCCCACAAAGCAGTGGTATTCCTAGTTACGATTATCAGTGCCATGCTGCGATTTCAACATTTTCCATCTATGTGGAGACTTGCCCATATATTTAATATCCCAAAACCCAGCAAAGACCCGGTGTTGCCTCAGAACTACAGGCCCATTAGCCTACTCCCTGTCATCGGCAAAATCTCTGAAAAACTAATTTAGAAAAGGCTAGCTTCATTCACCTCTGAGAACCATATCCTTGAGGATGAGCAATTCGGATGCAGACACCAGCACTCCACCATAGACTAAGCCCTTCGAGTGGTGGGAAACATCACCGAAGAATTCAACAAAAACAAGTCAATTGATGCAATATTTCTCGACATTGCTCAAACCTTCGACAAGGTTTGGCATGCAGGCCTCCTGAATAAACTTCTATCACTTAATTATCCGCTCCCTCTGATACTGCTAATAATGTCATACCTGCCACAGAGGAAGTTCCAGGTCAAATATCTGGGTTACCAGATCTAGAACCTACCCAGCCACGGCTGGCCTCCCGCAGGTTCTGCTGTCTTCCCTTTGCTGTACAATTTGTCGCAGACATACCGACACCTCGTGTAAACGTGACCTACGCACTGTACGCAAACGATACTACCATCCTCAGTAGCGCCACTCAGCCGAGGATAATAACCCACCGTCTACAGGCCGCCGTAGACGAGCTGCAAGGCTGCCATAGTAAATCATGTCCAGCCATAAACCCCGACAAATGTTAAGTAGTCCCATTTTGCAAGAGGATACAAAAACATCACTAACGCGTTATCATTAGACAACCGTCTATTTCCCTGGCAAGACTCCGTCAAGTAGGTCGGGGTTTTCCTCGACGAACGCTTAACATGGCGCCCACATGTCCAACATGCGCGACAGAAAACTTCGATGTTCATCTAGAAGTTCTTTCCACTCCTTAACAGAAATTCCAATTTGTCCATTAATAATAAACTGTCATGTACAAAGTCACAATCCGGCCAGGCTTGACCTATTAGGCTTCCCCTAAATGGGCCACCGCGGCCGATACGCCCATCAAGACCCTTCAAATCATGCAGAATAAAATTCTAAGAATGCTTACCGGAACGCAATGGTTTGTCAGAAACAGTCAGATTCAATCTGATCTGAAAATGCCTTCTATACTTGAGTTTATAACGCAACTATCCACCACTCAGTTCGCAAAAGCCGCTTCTCACCCAAATGCTCTTCTCCGTAGTGCCACCGATTACGATGAGGAACTATCACTTTAGGCATAAGCGTTTAGAACTTACTCTTACCCGATAACACCCCCGCCGCAAAACACAATGCAAACATTCAAATCCCAATTATTGTGTGAAATCTTTCCGCCGGACTAAAGTCCGGTATTCCAGTGAGCGGAGTTTCGGGGGAAAGAATGGAACTCTACACTACCTCGATATCCCACACACTACGGTGTTGTGAATGAGGTGTGCATGCATAAAAACAACACAAAACACCAAAAAAAACTTGAGGAGGTACAAATTCTGGCGTATCCTGGGAATGCTATAAGCAATGGTTTCAGTAGCAAAAACTCTAGACGCAGCAAGTGCGTTATGGCAGTGAATTTTTATAAAAATGCTTTGAATATCAAATATGTATTTTAATGCAAGCAGTCATCAATTTGGTTACCGTTATAACCTATATAGTAGAAACAATGTGCCTCATTTTATCAAAATAACTTATTGTTTGAAAATGTACAAAAATTTCCCGACAATATACCTTAAACGTTGGTTTTCTAACCAACAAATCTTAGGTTAATAGCAAATTGAGTTATTGAAATTTGAAGCATTTAATGAAAATTTGCTACCAAAACGCACTTACTGCGTCCTGATTTTTTTTCTTACAAACATATTTCGATAAAAAATGCAATAAAATAAGGCTGTTCGAAAAAAAATTGTAGGGATCACCAACGATCGACTTGTGGGCCAGCTGGTGATTGTCAAAATAATTTTATAAGATGCAGCTCAAGACACCCTATAATTAACTTATACAATTTTTTCTCGTCTCGTATAATAATAATATATTCAGCTTTACCGTAGAAACGCGTCACCCTGTATAATATCAGCCCTTTTGTAAAACTTCGAGCCATTATATGTCTTGATAAAACATAACAAACACTGTTTAATCCACCCACTAACATTAATAAAGGAATAATTTGCACTTGTATATAAAAATTTCCCAAATAACACAAATAATTCCTCTACTCAAACAAATAAACATATGAGCAATCTCATATCATACGGTAAACGTCAGTTACAGCGTCTAACAGACCTGCGCAATAATATCAGATGTTCCGTTACCAAGGCAACAACATACTAGATCTCATATAAGCCATTGTCAATAAAACGCGGTGATTTAAAAATAAATGTTTCAAATTTGAATAGCTCAATTTTCTGTAACCCTAGAAAGCTGAATTTTGGTACATAGTTAGGTCTTTCCCAAAGCAATATGTACACCAAATTTTATCGAAATATCTTTGTAATTTTTGAAAGAAAACTTAAAATTTTCCCGGAAAACCGTGTCTGATTTTTCTGGCTAACGAACTCATCCAAGCTATTGTTACGTTTTCTCCGGGTTCTGGATAAGTGAGACTTTAAATTTTAACAAAACAACTTTATTTACACTCTAAATATGGATACAATAAAATTTCTAGAATGTCTCTCTCACAAAACACTTAATTTACTGGCCTTACAATTACACATCTACACACAAGTTACTATACTGGAACTACAGTCTAACACTTCACACTGATGACTGCTTCTTCAAGTCACTTCAACATTATCTGACTGAACTGTACTGTTTTCGCCTTTATATACACGTCGTACCTTGTTTCGCGAGCGTTCCATTCCAGAAGATTCCAGGACCTTCTTTTGCTAGAACGTTCTGTGAATACAGATCGGCCCCGTGTGTATACAGGGGGATGTATATACAGGATGATCCAAATGTGGTCATCACTCCTATGTTGCACAAGAGGTGTTTCTCGTAATATAAGATCTCTCTGCGTATACCGGGTGTAAGGGTTCTCTGCGCATACAGGGTGTATATACAGGCTGTTCGGAATGTGCAGACCTCAGTTATCCGTTCCGACGGGGTACAAGTTGGTAACTTCGTTATTTCTGGTCCTAGAGGGTTGAGACTTCGCCTGAGGGGGGTCACCCCAGGCACCCCCAGAGGGTGGGGAGGCGGTGTTGCCAGATTGTGCAAAAATTCCCAGATGTTGGGGAAGTTCTGGAGATGTGGCAACACCGCACCTACGTCTATTGAAGTGCTTTGTAACGCTATTAATAAAAGAAAGGCACTTGCCGAGTTTTATCATAATCGGTTAATTATTTTTTGAGTTATCGGTTGGATACATACATACATACATATATATATATATATATATATATATATATATATATATATATATATATATATATATATATTTATATATATATATATATTTATATATAAAAATCGAAACTGACCCCGGATGTGGGTTCTAGGGGCCCAAATTCGCGCTCATTTGCAAAAATTTTTGCAAAGTCTCAGTATCGATACCTCTCTATTAGTGAATTTTTTAAAATAAAAATTCACTAAAAATGAGGAAAAGAATCGCAATGACAAAGCAACCACTATTAAATCTATAATTAAAAGTTATGTTAAAAAAAAATACTCTAATTAGAAGATAATTCACATCTTTTACTAAATTAGCCCAACCAGAAATGTTAATATTAGGTTACGTGAGAATAGTTAAGGAGGAATGCATTTATCAAGTAGATAAGTAGTACATAAAAAATCTAAATACACCACTAGGCGGCAACCATATCATACCGTAAAATAGGAGCATTTAAATAGAAATTAAAGACATTGTATAATCTACTGATAAGTTGCATAATATTTACTTATGTATAGCAGGTACCTATCCACAACAGCATACATACCGTATTATTTTTTATTATGTTTACTGACGCATGTATAATTTCAGGAAGTTATTTGCTATTTTAAAGAAGAGCTAGATGTTATTTCTTCCCTATAGTTTAAACCAATCACGTACAAAATAATTGTGTAACATTTCACGAAGTTAATTATTGGTAAAAGAGTATTATTTCACAAGAACTGTATAGGTTTTTTATCTATAAATGTTCATTAGTAAAATAATTACATGGTGATTACAGTGTTTTCACTTTCAATACAAAGAGAAGCCATGTTCAATAAACTAAGAGGCTTAGAGGAAAGAAGAAAAGTCTGGACGCAGCAAGTGCGTTATGATAGTGAATTTTCATAAAAATGTTGTAAATAGCAAATATGTGTTTTTTTAAGAAAGCAGACATCAAATTTGGTTACCAGTATAACATATATAGTAGAAACAATGTACCATATTTCATGAAAATGACTTTACTGTTTGAAAATGTAAAAAAAAATGTTTGAAAAGAAACTTTAAATGTTCCCTAAAAAACTAGTTTCCTGGCCAACGAACCTTATAGGTTAATAACAAATTGAGATATTCAAATTTGAGGCATTCAATAAAAATTCGTTACCATAACGCACTTGCTGAGTATTTTCTTACAAACATGCATTATAATTTCGTGGTAGAAATTCCATACATTTAAGGTCAGCTTACAACTGATACTGACCGGGGGAATCCGTCTGTCCAATTAGAACAAATCATTGTTCAATCTATTTCAACTGAGCAGATTTTCCTGGCTAACGTACTCATCCAAGCCGTTGCCAAAAGAAAGGTACTCACCAAATTTGATCAAAATCGGCCCATTATTTTTTGAGTTATCGGTGTGATATATATATATATATATATATATATATATATATATATATATATATATATATATATATATATATATATATATATATAATAAATATATATATATATATATATATATATATATATATATATATATATATATATATATATATATATATATATATACATATATAAACATATAAAAATTGAAAATAACCCCGGATATGTGTTTTAGGGGGCCTAACTAGTGCTCAATTGAAGGAATTTTTTCAGAATTCAAAAATCGGCCCATTATTTTTTGAGTTATCGGTGTGATATATATATATATATATATATATATATATATATATATATATATATATATATATATATATATATATATATATATATATATATATATATATATATATATATATATATATATATATATATATATATATATATATATATATATATATATATATATATATATATATATATATATACATATATAAACATATAAAAATTGAAAATAACCCCGGATATGTGTTTTAGGGGGCCTAACTAGTGCTCAATTGAAGGAATTTTTTCAGAATTCAAAAATCGGGATCTCATTAGTGAATTTTTTTAAGAAAATTCACTAAAAAAGTCTGGGCGCAGCAAGTGCGTTATGGTAGTGAATTTTCATAGAAATTATCTGACACCAAACATTTTTCTAATTAACTACTTATAACTTTTTTTCATGTAACATAGAGTTCTAAATTTTGGAATGGAGTTTAATTTTTATAACGTTAACCTACGTATCAAGTTTGGTTACCTCCCATAAACTTGTAATTTTCGGAAATAAAAAAAATTCCGAAAGGAAACTCAAAACTTTCCCCGAAAAACCTGGTTCGATTGTCCTGGCTAACGAACTTATCCAAGCCACGTACAAAACAGAGAATTTCTTCTATGAAAATTTAATAATAATACAAGCAACATTTAGGGAGAAGGTAAGACAGGTGCACATAGATCACCACTTTTCTAACAACTTTTGAATTACTTTATAGTAGGAAATCTTCCAATTCAAAGAAGGCGCTACCGTGCTGATTTTGACTTGTATTATTTTTAACAGAAAATATATTTACAACCCGGGATCTGTATATATCTCATGTGTGTTTAAAATATGACCTGTAATACATTTCCTTTGAGCCCACCAATTAGCAGTAAAAACAGCATTTCTCAACGTTTTAGTATTTGGCGCCCACTTTTTGATTCAATTTTAACCAGGTCCCCTCCCAACTGTTCTATTAGAGTAATTACAAAATACCAATATATATATTCTAAGCTATTTTGCTCTGCCGCTGCTACATCGCTATAAGCCTAGCATTTTGCGATATGTTCTACCTGACCACCGAGTCGATGATTTGATAGCGTAGGTATGTTGTAATTTATGTAGCTGTGGAGCAACTCTCATACATGCAATAAAAGGTACAATTTCCAAGTTTAGAACCATGGACAGATTTGCGTGTGTGTTGTGTGTTGCATAACGCGATGTTTTAAAATTTTTCAGTTATCAACCTCAGACTTTTATCGTAAAATTTCGATTCGATTCATGACCACACCCAGTAAGACAAACCTATAACTCGATATTCTCATGTTAACAGGTAATTACTATATTCGCAGCTTCTACAAATTATACCTGACAACAAAATGGATACATATAACCACAATCGCACCTTACCACAATCATTACATTAGTGTTACCCATACACACCTACATATTATCATACATACATACCTGCTTTCACCCACTACTTCACACATACAATCCAAACATACCTACCTAATCTATACATCACTTATCCTCTTTACAATGCCAGCTGTATTATTTTTATTTTATTTCAACAACACACCACGAGGGCTTACAGCCTAAATACTATCGTACCGTGAGTGTCGACAAGGAGGAGAGAGGCAACTTGTTAATTCTGGACTTGAAGGTTTGGAGGTTCGGAGGAGAAGGAAAAACATGTACCGGCAAGGAATTCCACAACTTGGAAGTCCTCGGAACAAAAGAGCGGGCATAACAATATGTGCTATGTCTGAAGACCTGGACAGTAAAAGAGTGCATTCGCTCTGTTCCCCTGGTAGATCTGTTGGGGGCAGCAGGTGGAGGAACTATGGAAGAAAGCTCATCTGAGCAGTGCCCGTGCAGATATCTATAAAAGAGAGAGAGGTCACCAACGGCACGTCGGTGGGCAAGGGATGGCAGCCTTTGGGTGAGGGTAGGCTCACCGATGATACCTATAGCTCTCTTCTGAATAGAGTCCAGGATAGCGAGGGTAGAAGCGGCAGCGGCACCCCAGATGTGGGAGCAGTATTCGGGGTTTGGCATTATTTGTGAAGTATATAAGGTATAGATGTTAGGTGGTGAAAAGTATTTGCGAGCCCAGAAGAGAAAATCTAATTTCATAGCAGCCGCTTGTGCAATTGATGTGACATGTTGGCGCCAATTGCGATTTCGATCCACAGAAATGCCAACAAGTGAAAAGGACTCATTACTTTGAATAACTTGGTTGTTCATTGTGATGGGTCTAGGGCTGGTGTATCTCTTATAAGATAGAAAGCAAGACTGAGATTTGGTGGGGTTGAATTGTACAAGATTTCTACTTCCCCGGTCTAATATTTTTTGAAGATCCACGGAGACAGAACTCTCCATGGGTCTGCGATCCTCATCTAATTGAGCTAAAGAGACAGGATTAGAATATTGTATATTTGAGTGGAAGGTGCTGTCGTCTACGTAACTTTGAACTAGGTTGGATGTGCTAGAGAGAAGGTCATTGATGTGGAAAAGAAACAAACTAGGGGCTAAAGCTGAACCTTGAGGAATTCCTGCATTAATCGAAATGCTTCGGTTGGAGAGGAAATTTGTAATGTAATGTAAATATTATAATATAATTCTAATTACTATACTTTTTTAAACTGATTTTGAATTTCTATGAATTTCTATATCTGCACACAAATATATATATATATATATATATATATATATATATATATATATATATATATATATATATATATATATATATATATATATATATATATATATATACATAACTATTACTATTATCCACTTTTTTTGGACAGATTTTTAACTAGGCGTAAGTGACCATCAGACAGTTGTGAATCATTAACCAGTGCACAGAAGACGTCGTTCCGCATCTAAAATCAAGGCAGGTCTCTGAAGAACATATAAATTTTTGATTCACGTAGACTGAGACAAATGACGAGAAACGACTGGTGTCTTATTTGTTTTAAGATTTTGGCGATGGACAGCATAAAACCCAACAAGCTTGAGCGTCATTTCGAAACAGTTTACATTGAGTAGGTTAAGGAAGCTGCAAATTCGTCGTTGCTGAAGTAAAACAACATGAAAAACAAACTTTTTTCTTATAAAGTTTTGTTAGTAAATAGTTGCGTATCAAATAGGCAGATGCAAAAAGCTCCATATCGTTGGGAAACAACTTATCCTGCCGACTGAAATTCAAATAGTAAAGATAATGCTTGGAGATAATTTTTCCAAGCAACTTTAGTATATTCTCTCATTTAATGATATTGTTTCCTCATAATTGCTGAAAATATACAACAACAACTTATACCCAAGCTGCAAGACAGACTATGCCCAATTCAGCTTGATGAGGCCATAGACAGCAACAAAGGTGGCCATTTAACTGCTTGTTTTCGGTTTTGCAATGAAATATCAACAGTTGAAGAGATTTTGTTCCGCACACTGATAGAAAATAGAGCAACAGCAGCCGAACTGTTTCATATACTGCATAGTTTTTTAAACGAAGCAAGTAGTCAGTAAGACAACTGTGCCAAAACATGCACATGTGGTGCTTGAATAATATCTGGCAACCTAATGCCACCAAAACAAAAGTTTTTTCACCTAAATAACAAACTCGCCAGAAAAGAAGTCAACAGTTTGAAAACGCCCTACTTACTCACAATAAAACACCTAAATATCTGGGCGTAACCCTTGATACGACACTGTCTTTCAGAGAGCATCTATCGAGAACTGCTGCAAAATTAAAAACAAGAAACAACATAATTCAAAAACTGTGCGGCACAACTTGGGGAGCATCGGCTTCCACTCTGCGCTGGGCCTTGTCTTTTCTACTGCTGAATACTGCGCACCAGTTTTGCTAAACAGCCCACATGTACATAAAATTGATGCGCAGCTAAATAACACCATGAGAATGATTGCTGGTGTCATCAAACCAACTCCCACGCAATGGCTTCCAGTCCTGAGACACATCCCATCCCACAACTGCGACGAATAAATGCTCTTACGAACGAGTATAAAAAGATCATGGACAATAGAAATTTACCCATCCATTAAGATATCAAAGATGCCAACCATAACCGACTTTGGTCTAAACGACCGCCAACAAGAACGGCAAAGGTGGCTGTGGCCTTACCAACGCATGGACTCAAGAATGGACTGCACAACAAAACAATAACATGCCGTGCATCACCCACAAGCCACCGGGTTTTGATTTACCACGTAAACCATGGTTCACGCTTAACAGAATCAGAACCCAGCTTGCCAGATGTGCATACTCTTTACACAAATGGGACAAGCAACCATTTCCTCTCTGCGACTGCGGAGAAATCCAAACCATTAGACATATCACAGAAGAATGTACCGTACGATCATATAATGGTAGACCCGAAGACTTCCTGATAGCGACCCTGGAGTCGATAGATTACATAAATAGACTAGATGTCCGCCTGTGACCTTTAAAAGTGTGTTTTATACTATTGTATATCTTATTTTGTGTTGTATTGCATTGTATGTTCTGGTAATGTTTTATATTTTTGAAAACTCTCTTTTAATGTGTCTAATAGCCATACGATAAATAAATAAAATATCTGGCAGGCTACAAAACTAACAAGCGATGCAGAAATCCCCACAGTGTATCTAGATATACTGCATAATTCATTAAGAACCTCTTGCTGACAAATAAATGGGCCCTTGTCTAAATCTTCTGTTAACGATAGTTGTAACTACAGTGAAATTTAGAAAAGTGAGGCCCCTAAAATCAAAACTTTTGGGTGCACTTTGAAAGGGCAGAAATTTCTCACAGAAATCTGTGGTATGACGTTATCATTTTAAAGACGCACATTATAGCGAAAATGTCAACTTTAATTGTTCTATTGCAATTTTTATTCAGGAACCGCAACCTCTTGGTAACCAAGTTGCCAACATGATAATATTAATCATTATGCTTAAATTATCGCCAACAAAAAAGTCACCCAATTGGCTACTCACAATTTTGCCACATTTAAAATAAAAAGTATGTAACTAAAAAAGTTTAACTTTCTTTTTATGATGCATGTTCTTGACAATTCGGCGTTTTTGTACGGTGGATATGAATCTGAAGGAACCCGTAGTACGTAGATTGATGCAAAGTATTAACAATAAACATTTATAAACTTATTTAATTTGGCGTAGAATACTCACTGTTAAAATTTATTGTGAAGCAATATGGTTATCAGAGGGAAAATTATTACAACGTATCCTTGAATTAAGAGACAAAGAACATCTTTTTAGAAGAAGAAAATCGCCATAAAACAATTCTGTTTTGAGTTCACTCATGATGAACTTTTGATACTTCGTCAACATATTATAAAACTAAAGATGACTCCCAGGTCATCTATAAATTATTGTCTTTTGTCAAAGGGAGCTGAATAATTTTGTAATTAAATATGGTATGTTTCTTTTAAGAATATATCATGGTTACTCGATTAGATTGACAACAGTTATTAACTACAAAATCGATAACTCTTGTGACTAACAATAGGCTGACCAAAAGACTGTTACGTCATCTGCAAGAAGCAAATAACTAACATCGCTCTCGAAAAAAACATTGTTTATATAAAAAAAAGCGGTCTTAATAACGAACATTGGGGAACACCGGGCGTTGCAATAGAATTCTGAAAAAACAAAACCATTCAAGGAAACATAACGACTACTACCAGATAAGCAGACTATAAATGTCAAACCAAATGGGTTGGCTTAAAACATTTCATGTTTCAAAAAATACGTTTAGAATGCGGGTGCAAAACAAAAATATAATATTAAAAGGAAGATAGCGAAGTTAAGCTGGTTGGGGATGTTAAAGCTCTTGTTCGAGTTGGGCTCGAACTTGATAAAACTTCGTGTACGATCCCCTTTTTTTAAGGAATCAAATATTCGGTGTCCACACGAGTTGATGCTACGAGAGGATAAACTGATTTAACAATACGTGCCGTTTAGAAGGACCTGTGGAATACGTGAATTGATACTTTGACTGTAATTTTATGGGCTTTTATTAACACTAACAACTTATAACAATACAAATACGGAATTTAGCTTAACTAACAGGTATCGACCCGACGTGTACGTGCTCGCAATCGTGGTAGTAAACTCTGTCTCGTTCTCGTTGCGTTTCTCACCACCTGTTGACTGTTGAGTGCTCTTTGCGCACTCATGCGCACATACCTAGTTCATATGGGTATTATATTTAAAAGTTCATATATTGTCCTTTGAACCCTAACAGCTCTAGAAATCCGGGCTGACTTCCCTGGACCTAAGAAAACTAGCTTACCAGTTGGTCACTAAACTAAATTTAAAGCCTTAGTAGCCTACTTTCACAAACTTGTTCCCAGCGAATTCAGCAACGACCCCAGACCTACAATGTAGGCGAGACTGGGCTTTCTACCGTACAATCGAAAATGAAAAAAATATTGCCAACAAAAGGTCGAAAGCAAGTCGGCACGTTGACAGCTGCATAAAAAGGACAACATTTTACTATAGTCTGTTGCATGAATGAAATAGCAAATTTTATTATCCCGGATTTTATTATTCACAGGAAAAATATGAAAGCTGAATTACTAGATATGGCTCCAGCTAGTTCTGCGCGATTTGCCCAAGAAAAGGGCTATGAATGGTGATACTTTTTTATTATGGCTCAAGCATTTTGTAGGGTATGCCAATCCAAGCCCTGATAACAAAATTCTGTTATTATTTGATGGTCATGGTAATCACAAACAATTAGCAGTGTTAGAGTATGCAAAAGCTCACAATATTATTTTGTTTTGCTTTCCACCACACTGTACTTACAAAGTACAACCATTTAATATAGCGGTGTATGGGCCTTTGAGAACCCATTACAACTAGACAGCGCGAAGATGGTTATCGGCACATCCAGGACATGAAATTACACATATACCAAGTCCGAGAATTATTTAATAAAGCATACTCTAAGGCAGCTAGTGTTTCTTATGCTCAAAGTGGCTTTTTAAAAGCAGTAACATGTTCTTTTCATAATGACATTTTCCCATTGTGGATGCTTGAACTGGCACAAACTACAGATATACCGATTAATGACGAAGTTTTAGCACTAAATGCAGATCCACTTCCAAATGAAGATCAACCTTCAAATGAAGACCAACTTCCAATTGAAGACCCAACACCTGGATGCTCAAGATCTTCTGAGACCAATGTCTTGAATAATAATGAGGACATTCCTTTAAGCCATTTATTCAAGAAATTTATTAAAGAATTATCTCCAAACCCCCAGGTGGGAAAAGAAAATAGTTTCAAGAAAAGAAATGTCAAGAAAGTTCTCAAGGAATTTAACTACAGAAGTTGCAATCCTTCATGAAAAAGAAAACAAATATACCGATTAATGACGAAGCTTTACCTCCAAATGAAGATGCACTTTTAAATGAAGACCAACATCCAAATAAAGACCAACCCCCAATTGAAGACCCAACACCAGGTTGCTCAAGATCTTCTGGGACCAGCGTCTTGATTAATAAGGAGGACATTCCCTTAAGCCATTTATCCAAGAAATTTATTGAAGAATTATCGCCAAAAGCTCAGGTGCGAAAAGAAAATGGCTACAAGAGACGAAAAGTAAAGAAAACCTCTGAAGGAATCTTAAATTTAATTCAAATAATTGCAATTCTTCATGAAAAAGAAAACGAAGGAAGAGAAAAAGAACGAGGGAAGTCAGCAAGATAAGTCAAAAGAAGAGTTAAAGTGAGTGATGAAGCCACTTTGAATAAAATCCTAGAATCTGATAATGACGACGACCACTTTTGCATTTTTGCAATTCCTTATATTCACATTCACGACATCGAGAAACTTGGACTCGATGTGAAAATTGACACAAGTGGAGCCACACTAAATATGCTGGGGGGTCAGTCCCAAAACCAAATCTTTTATTGGCGAAATATGTGTTTAGCTGTTTATGTGTCTTTGTTGTTTCTGTTATTTTTTTATGTAGCGCCCAGTTATATTATGTTTCTATGGCACTATGTACCTATGTGTTAATTATATTTATATTAGAAAAACCATTCATTATAGGTTGTAAGAATATTTTTCGATTTCTTAAATAAAAATACTGAAAATTTTGAAAACTGGTTTAATTTTTTAGGACCTATAAAACCAAATACAGTATGCCGTCATAAACAGACGAGTATGCCATCATACCCGAAGGTCTAGGTATGATGGCACACTAAGGTAAAAAGAAAACAAATCTTGTTCATACAGTTCAAGTTTATAGCTAGCGTTATTTATTTATACCACATATAAATGGTACGGTAACCCTCTAAAACTATGTTTTTTTCCTCAAGTTTATATCTTAAATTAGTTTTAAATTATAGCCTGTTAAAAAACTGTATGCCAGCACAGCCGAAGCGCCCCTACCACCCCGCTTTTTGTGCTGAAATGACCCTGTCACGGATTAACTTAACAGCACAAATAAGCAATGTTGTTCTGGGCTTTGAGATCCTCAACATAATTTTAGATCAATGGTTAAACCAGAGATTTTAAAAGCTCACGAACGTAACTAGAGACAACTATCTGCCTCTCATCCTAATACAGGCTCCAGCCTTACTCCCATTTACAGTACAATATCGAGATTTCTTTCAGGCAAGAGGAGATTTTGCGTGGCGAAGACAGCAATTGAAGCTGGTAGCAAAAGAGCGCAGAAAGACAAGTACTAAATTTACCTTTGACTGAGAATCCATGTGCACATAGTGATAAATACGTAAAGTAAATATAATCTCGCTAGCCAACTTAAAAAAAAATGATAAGCGGAAATGGATAAATCTCTTGTATCATTTTGTATTTCAATGTAAATTTTTTTATTGGCTCAGGCGTGATTTACAATAGATAACATTAAACAAAAAAATGCTGCAAAAAAGTAGCATTCAGGAATTACAATTTTGATAGATCTGCAGCTAATAAAATTTGTCAAAACTTCGTAAAGATTAAATTCATTAATTGTGGTGCCCTTACTTGGTGAAACAGTTCTATATCAAATACCAAGTAAATATTAAACAATCAAAATTGTAATGGTTGGTAAATAAGCTGAACGTAGTTGTGAAACCAAGATTTGCAAATTATTTTGCAGTTTTATTGATGTATCATAATAATATTGTAATCTAATAATTGTCATTACTCAATGGAAACAAAAACAGAATTTGAGTGTTTTGCAGGATTCTTATTAAAGATAGAAAAGGAGCAAGTAATTTTGACAACTGTCTATATTACACCTGGTTTTCTGAATTTTTTCTTACGTCTTAACTATGCTAAGCATTGATATAGTCTCATTTTGGTTTTTACCACAATCAAAATGTTGACAAATATTAGGTGCTGACCTTTTTGCATTATAAAAAATTAATGGAATTCTACTTTAGTTGCGACTTAAAATTGCAATTTTGTATTGATTTCTACTTACCAAGGATTCCTTATCAGATCTATTATCTGGAGAAATAATATTAGAACCATCCGATCCATCGGAAGGTTTAAACATTCTCCTGTGAGCTTTCTTAAATTCATCCATTAGTTTACTGTGCTGTTGTTGCTGCTCTGTAGCTACGCCTGTCAAAATCTTCTTTCTCTGTAGCTGCTCATCTATGGATATTCTGTTTTCATCAATTTTATTTTTCTGTAAGAAACAAATAAACATTTTAATTAGCGTATCACAAGAAGATATTCAATACAAAAATGTACTAGACTAAACTTACAAACTAAAAAACTCTTAATTTAATATGTGTAAGCATGAAAAGTATTCTGGCGACGATAAGAGACAAATACGAATTTTTCTTGCATTTGAACTTGCCCGTGTGCCATACATGTGTTTAAAAAACGAAAAATATTAATATTAAGCATCCCTTACCCAGAATAGAGGAACTATTTGCAGCATTACAAGGCGGAGAGAAGTTTACCGAATTAGATTTTACCAACGCTTACAATCAATTAGAACTGACTAAACAAACGAGAAAAATTACTACGCGCAGCGGGATATTCAAATTGAACAGACTCCCTTATAATTTTCAGAAAACTGGAGAGAAGGTATTAGAAGGGTTGGAGGGTGTAATAAGTTTCAAGGACGGCATTGTATTTACCGGAATAAATAGGGAAAGATGTTTTTGATAAGTTATTCAGTGCAGGGTTTACGCTAAAGTTAAAGAAGTGTCAATTTTTAAAAAATGAAATGAGATATTTGGTCATATAATAAATAAAGATGGATTACACAAGTATACAGAAAAAACAAAAGCTTTAGAACCCATGTACAAATTATTAAAAAAAAATCTGTACGCAGCAAGTGCGTTATGGCAGTGAATTTTTATAAAAATGCTTTGAATATCAAATATGTCTTTTTTAATGCAAGCAGTCATCAATTTGGTTACCGGTATAACCTATATAGTTGAAACAATGTGCCATATTTTATCAAAATAACTTATTGTTTGAAAATGTACAAAAATTTTCCAACAATAAACTTTAAATGTTGGTTCCCTAGACAACAAACCTTAGGTTAATAGCAAATTGAGTTACTGAAATTTGAAGCATTTAATGAAAATTTGCTACCATAACGCACTTACTGCGTCTTGATTTTTCTTCTTACAAACACATTTCGATAAAAAATGCAATAAAATAAGGCTGTTCGAAAAAAAAATTGTAGGGATCACCAACGACTCATGGGCCAGCCGGTGATTGTCAAAATAATTTTATAAGATGCAGCTCAAGACACCCTATCATTAACTTTTTCTCGTCTCTTGTATAATAATAATTATATTGAGCTTTGCCGTAGAAATGCGTCACCCTGTATATATGTAAACAGATCAAAACTGAACATAAACTTGGATATGGATTCCAGGGGGCCTAGTTTGCGCTCATTTGGAGAAATCTTTTTAAAATTCTAAAGTCACGGTCTCCTCAACGACGAATTTTTTGTACGAAAATTAGCTAAAAATTATGGACCGTTAAACCACAAGCTTAACTAAAACTACCGCCAAAGCATCAGAAAGAAAATAACTAACCCGTTGCTTATCAGCCCTTTTTGTAAAACTTCGATCCTTTATATGTGTTGATAAAACATAACAAACACTGTTTAGTCCACCCACTAACATTAATAAAGGAATAATTTGCACTTGTATATAAAAATTTCCCAAATAACACAAATAATTTGTCAACTCAAACAGATAAACATATAAACAACCTCATACCATACGATAAACGTCAGTTACAGCGTCTAACAGACCTGCGCAATAATATCAAATGTTCCGTTGCCAGGCAACGACATAATAGATCTCATATAATCCAGGTTTGCCATTGTCAATAAAACGCGGTGATATTAAAAATAAATGTTTCAAATTTGAATAGCTCAATTTTCTGTAAACCTAGAAAGCTAAATTTTGGCACATAGTTAGGTCTTCCCAAACCAATATGTACACCAAATTTCATTGAAATATCTTTGTAGTTTTCGGAGAAAAAATTGTTTTTCGAAAGAAAACTAAAATTTTTTCCTGAAAACCTTGTCCGATTTTCCTGGCAAACGAACTCATCCAAGCTATTAATAAAACAAAGGCACTTGCCGAGTTTCATCAAAATTGGTTAATCATTTTTTGAGTTATCGGTTCGATACATATATATATATATATATATATATATATATATATATATATATATATATATATATATATATATATATATATATATATAAACATATAAAAATCTAAACTGACCCCGGATATGGGCTCTAGGGGCCGAAATTCGCGCTTATTTGAAAAATTTTTGCAAAGTCTCACCATCGATACCTTAGTGAATTAAAAAAAAACACTAAACAGATACGTAATTTATCTGATCCAAAGAGTGTGAGCAGGCATCTCTGGAATCAAAAGAAGCTCTCGTATCGGAGCAAAGCATAGCTCATTTTGACCCGGACATGAAAACAACACTAGTTTGTGACGCCTTTATGGTAGGGATTGGAGCTGTTCTTATGCATGTCTACCCTAATGGGACAGAAAAATTATTAGTTATCCTTCTGGAGGTTTGAGTAAATGCAAATCAAATATTCTGCCATGCACAAAAAAGGGTTGGCAATCTATAGGAGAGTTAAAAACTCCTATCAATATTTAATGGGTAATAAATTCCTACCTTGTAGATATCATAAACCATTAATTGCGCTGTTTAGCGAGACTTGCGCAAATGGCGGCAGGGCGTCTTCAGCGTTGTGCAATATTTCTAAGCGGATTCAGTTATGAGTTCTGCCATATTAAAGGATCAGAAAATCAAGGGGCCAATGAATTGGGCCGTCCTCCAATTAAATGTGGGGAACCGTTGGAAGGCGAATTTGGTTATTTTAATTTTCTCGTAGAAGACCACATTCTAGTGAGCTTAAGTTAACTCATTAAAAGTCCCAGGACCGACCCGATCTATAAATATGTGTGAGACGGATCGCACACAGTAATATCAGAAAAATTGAAACCTTATTCAAGGAGAGCGCTTGAATTAAGTATTGACAATTTATTAATGTCGGGACATAGAGTAATAATTCCATTACAAATTGGAAAACAAATGCTAAAAGAAATTCAAGGAAGCTTTTATTTAAAATCCAAAATATCTGAAACTATCAAACTTATTCTGGATATCTATTATGGGCGATGAGTGGTTTTAAATAAACTCTGTGACAAAAAATTGTCAAATCACTGTTTGCAAAACAAGTCATCTTTTCTTTATAAAATCGATAGTTCCGTAAACTCTTGATATTTCCACTGTATACTATATTTTCAGTCTTAAACTTTAATTGGGACCGTTCATGAAGTTACAAATAAAGTGTATTTTAAATATTTTATTGAATGGCCCACTTAAAAAACAATCATTTCAAATTTTTGAATTTCATGTCATCTGTCATTCTAACATTGTATTTGTAGAGAAACGATTTAATGATTTAATCGGTTCTCGTGATTTAAGTGGCAGAGATTTCTCGACCGCTAGTTCGGGTAATGTGTTTTACGCGTTTACGCCTCGTTTGTTTATCGTTAAATTATGATTTAGGAGTGTAGTATGCATCAACCTACGCATGGTAACTGACTACTTTGTCTTTGTCAGGCATTGGCTATAACCACTTACGTCGTTTCAATTCATGTCTTTCCGATTTTTTATTTTTTATTTGGAAAGACTTTTGTTAACTAAATTATTTAAAATTCACAACAGAGGTTTATTTACATTGTTTATAGCTACATGTAAAGTGTCATTCTAATTACTCTAATACTGGAAAAAAATAGCGCATTCAAAAATGTGTTGTATATTTTTGGTCAAAAAAATGTCCGTTATAACTGATTTACGAATTACAACCAAAGTAATTCTTCTAAGGTAGCCAGCATTAGAAAACATTGTAAGATGTACGACAGAGTCGCCATCTCGGTGCGTGACCAGGTAAGATGTTGTCACGGCTCTAATAAACAAAAAGTGTTATAATGATGTTATATTGTTCTAATGAGAGCAAAATCGGTATGCGTTTCTAATTATGGTCAGAATGCCTTTAGCCTTAAATAGTAAGACTAGATGCATTCTGACCATAGTTAGAAACGGATACCGGATTTGTTCTTGCTAGATCAATATAACATCATTATAACGTTTTGTGTTCATTAGAGGCGCCGTGGCAACAAACTGCCTGAGACGGTGACTGTCGGATATCTCATAACGTTTTTAGTTACGAGTTGTCAAATATAAAAGATGGACTTATGGCCAACTATTGATTTTCTAGTCATTTTTGCTCAACACCATTAAAATACCTTGTTGCAGTTGATTCTGCTTTGCTTGAAAACCATCCAGTTTTTAAAAATTTATAGGACCAAGAAAAGTTTTAGAATTGAGTACTACGTTGAATGACTTGCACTTTATTAGCCCGGGGATATAAAAGTTCTGTCCAATTTAAGGGGTGTGTCACCACCGATCAACCCTTTACAGGATCTGGATTTATTTTACTTACTATTAGTTGGCGCTCTTGTTGAGGTGATTCCACGTGATCAATTTGGTTCTTGTGGATCAAATAGTTTTCGAGATATTTAAAAGAATATTTGGGGCAACTTAGAGCCTTGATAACTTCTTAGGGGTGCAACTTAGGTAGAGGTAAGCTGGGTAAAACATAATATATTAGGGTTCCCTAAACGCACTTGATCTATATCGGTTCTTACACGGCACGCTCTATATCGTTTTATCAACAATTTTAAATCATTTTTATTTCCTTTAACTGAAAGAAAATAATTAAGGAGCTTTTACATAACATGTCCATCGATTGTTGTTGTCCATACTTGCTAAAACTAATTCGTATGGTATTTTTACGATAAGAGTGGAATAACGTCATAAACGAAAGCAGTGCAATGTTGCAAATTGTCAAATATTTATGAGTATTTTGAAAGCAAATCTTTTTAGATATTCTTTTAGTAAATTCGTATTGATTTGACTTTTAAACCTCATTATGTGCAAATGCGCGAAGAATTTGTCACAAGGTTTTTGTGTTTAGAAAAGGTAATCAGAGATTGTGTAGACTTTTATTTATTTTTATTAGTACTATATATTATTTTGGTAACTATAAGGTATGTACTTATTTAAATATATTTCAATAATAATAAATCATTTTCAGGTTTAAATTTTATTATAAATGTATAAAATTGTGACACTTTGGACATTTTAGGCAAAACGATGAATTGGATTTCCGTCTTACTTCAAAACCTGACATCAGTCACCGCCCCCCTTGGTCGCTCAGAACACGGCATGGTCATCGCTTCCTGCGCAATGCAACCCGAGGTCACATAGTCATCACACCCACGTATTGTTTGGCACTACAACTCTGCGAACTGGGACGAAATTCGGGATTAATTTTCCTAATTTTCATTGGCGTCTGTCTGCTTCTCTCATCCTGACCCCTCTGATATCTCGCAAAACGTTACCGAAATCATCCAAGCTGGCATGGAATTATTTATTCCACTCAAAAGCCCTGGTTCTCTAAATCCTGTGACAAGGCCAGACTTGAAAAGGTATGTCCGCATTCTTTCTGAGGCAAAAAACTCGTTTATTAACCACATCAAAAACAATGTCCTCTCAATCTCCATCGGCAGCAAACCCTACTGGACTCTTTCTAAATGTATTGGGAATAATTTCTGCAAGAGCACGTTCTCACCTCTTGTTTCAGGGGACGAAATTGCTTCTACCGCCCTGGGCAAGGCTGAACTTTTCGCCTCGTTGTTCGCCGGCAATTCTACTCTCAACTCACCTCCAAATGTTCAACCACCAACAGTCCCCAATGTCGCGCATAAAATGACGGATGTCATTTTCAAAACTAAAAAGGTAAGAAAGATGCTCTCTTCTCTCAATACCAGGAAAGCCTCTGGCCTTGAGGAGATCCCAGCAATTGTTCTCAAAAATGCGCACCAGAACCTGCTACTGTCCTGACTAGTCTTTTTCAGACATCTTACAATAGGCATATGCCCTAGTAACTGGAAAACTGCTCGAGTACAACCCGTCCCCAAGAAAAGATCCAAAGCGCTTCCTAGCAGCTACAGGCCCATTTCTCTCCTTTCAGGCGTCTCTAAAGTGATGGAAAAGTATATAAACACCGACTTACTACAATTTCTTGAAAAACACAGTCTAATCCACGACAGGCAGTATGAATTCCGTGAGCGCAGATCAACTGCCGACCTCCTTTCCTTTGTCACCCATTCTTGGAGCAAGTCTATGTAACTACACGGCGAATCCCAGATTGTCGCCCTAGACATATCCAAAGCATTCGACCAGGTCTGGCACGCAGCGCTGCTTATAAAACTTCCGGCTTATGGCCTACCACCAAAACTCTGTTCCTGGACAGCAAATTTGCTTTCCAACCGGAGCATTTCTGTTGTCGTGGATGGCCATTCCTCTAAACTGTATCCAAGTAATGCAGGAATCCCTAAAGGTTCAGCTTTAGCCCATACTTTGTTTCTTCTCCACATCAATGACCTCTCTAGCACATCCATCCCAGGTCACAGTTACGAGGATGACAGCACCCTCCACTCAATCATACAATATTCTAAGCCTGTCTATTAAGCCCAATTGGATGAGAATCGCAGACTCATGGAGGGTTCTGTCTCTGTGGATCTCCAAAAATATTAGACTGGGGAAGTAAACATCTTGTACAATTTAACTCCACCAAATCTCAGTCCTGCATTCTATCTCATAAGAGCTACACCAGCTCCAGACTCATCACAATGAACAACTAAGTTATTCAAAATAATGGGTGCATTTCACTGATTGGCATTTCTGTGGATCGAAATCTCAATTGGCACCAACATGTCACATCAATTGCAGAAGCGGCTGGTAAGAAATTAGGTTTCCTCTTCCGGGCTCGCAAATACTTTTCACCAGCTAATCTCTATACCTTATATACTTCACAAATAAGGCCAAACCTCGAATACTGCTCCCACATCTGGGGTGCCGCTGCCGCCTCCACACTCGCTATCCTGGACTCCATTCAGAAGAGAGCTATACGTCTCATCGGTGACCCTACGCTCACCCAAAGATTACCATCTCTTGCCCACCGACGTGCCGTTGGCGACCTTTCTCTGTTTTATAGATATCTGTACAGGCACTGCTCAGATGAGCTTTCTTCCATAGTTTCTCCACCTGCTGCCCCCAACAGATCTGCCAGGGCAACAGAGCGAATGTACCCTTTTACTGTTCAGGTCACCAAACATAGAACATCTTGTTATGCCCGCTCTTTTGTCCCGAGGACTTCCAAGTTGTGCAATTCCTTGCCGACACATGTTTTCCCTCTCCTCCGAACCTCCAAACATTCCAGTCCAAAATTAGCTCCTCCTTGTCGACACCCACGGTACGATAGTAATGAGCCCTCGTGGTGAGTTGTTGAAATAAAAAAATGCAACAAATCACGTTTAAGAAACCTGTATCGGTCCAAAAAGGGACTGTTTTAAATGTTTAATGATATATAGATCACAAATAAACGAACCACTATCAATTCATGTCAAATATTGGCACACCAAGTGGTTTACGTTTAATATTTATGCGATTTCGCAACGTCGTCAAGGGTTGGCAGCTTACAGGAGTACACTTTTTATTTCAGCTGTAACGTGATCTCTGAATCTGCTTTGAGAATTTAGATTTGTGTGTTGCCTACCTTAAATTACTTAAAACATTGCCATTCCATTCTTATCGTAAAAATAGTACATACAAGTATTTTTAACACCTTCCCAGATTTACCAGAAGAAATTTTCAATTCCACTATTATGTATTGGTCTTTTCTAACTAACATAATTTAATTTATAGTTTTCGTTTAGCCTATTTATTTTGTATTTTGGGAACAAATTGAATCAGAAGGATATTTTCTTATTCTAGCTTTAACTTTATAACCGCTAATATCTGGATTATATTGTAGTCTTCATGTCTGCTGGTAAGCCTTATCACTGTCATTCTCTCTTCATATAATTTTTTAGTGTTACAAATTGTTGAGCACTTTCAAGGAAAATAACTGTTTGCTTTTCTCTTACAACGGATTCTTTTAATAACTAATTGAATAAGATGTTCCCTATGGTAATTCTCTGATAAAATAAGTAAAACCAAAAAGGAGTGTTTACTAAGTTATCATAAAACAAGTTAGGTGTGTAAAATTCATGGAGGCTTGCAGTTAAGGTACGACCGCAAACTTACAAAAAAAAAGTTTACATTATTTTGTAATGTAATACCTTTCTTGTCAGCTTGTTGTTTTTCTCCATCTGTATCTTTGCGTAAAGCTACGTTTGTAATGTACATGACAGTTTGCAGGTGTACAGTATATGATTTACAAGCTCGCTGTTTGAAAAGTGATGGACATTTTAGTTTAAATTATATCAATGACAAGCGTATGTTAAGAAGATGTTAACAAGGGACTTTGCACTATCATAAGGTAGGCATTTGTTAACAATCCTAAATATATAAATTTAACTTTGTAAAGTAATACCTTTCTTGTCAGCTTGTTGTTTTTCGTCATTTGTAACTTTGCGTAAAGCTACGTTTGTAATGTACGTGAAAGTTTGCAGGTCTACAGTGTATAATTTACAAGCTTGCTGTTTAAAAACTGATGCACATTTTAATTCAAGTTATATCAATCCCAAGTGTGTTAAAAAGATTTTACTCTTATAGTAGTAGTAGTAGCAGTGGTGGGGATGCCAACGCCAAGCAAGTAGGCCACAACGGGCCCTTTTTTCCAACCCCAGCAACCCAGCAACCATGCTCTACTCTTCCTCGGTTCCGTCGCCAAACGGCTTCGACCTCGAGATGAAGGCCGTGACGGTCTTTAATTGGACGGTACTTACCTGATTCCTCTGCAGAGTCCTCGATCCGAACAATTTTGCTCGAAGACTCCCAAAAGCCTCGCATTCACACAGCTAGTGGTCGGACGTTTCTTCATCCTCGCCGCATTCCTGGCAAATGGGATCCCTCTCTACGCCTATCAATGTGAGGTGTCTTTTAAGGGCACAGTGGCCTGTCAGCACCCTAAGGATGCGGCGAAGCGTAGGTCGACTCCTTCAGAGTAGCCAGACAGCTTTATCTCTGTCCGACCCCTCCACGAAGTCCCTCGCCTGCCTGCAGCCACCAACCGACCCCCAGCGCCTCGCCATTGCTTCCTCGGTCCACCTGTCTAAGGCGACAGAGACTGTCTTCCTACTTATGCCCATCGCAGGCTCCGGACCACACAACGGCCGCCGGGAACCAAGTCTTGCGAGATTATTCGCCACCTCATTCCCCGCTACGCCACAGTGTCCCGGAACCCACACCAGTTGCACCTCCTTCGTCCTGGCTAGTCCTCTGAGAGCGTCAGCGCACTCCTGAACCAGTGTTGACCTCATTCTGGCCGCGCAGACTGCCCGGAGGACCGCTTGGCTATCCGAGCGGATGTACACACATTTCTCGGGACTCCTCTTGATATCCTGTCTGTTGGCCACAGACAGGATAGCGTACACCTCTGTTTCGAATGCCGTGGTATATGCGCCAAGAGCATAGCTCTCGCGCACCCCCAGGCGCTCGACGTATATTCCGGTCCCGGAGGATTGTTGGTCCTCCAGCCGTGATCCGTCGGTGAAACAGACCAGGCTTGCGGGCTGGAATTCAACCTCATTTTCCCTCCACTGATTCCTACTGGGGATCCTGAGGGTGTATGGCCTAGTCAATCTAATATCGTCCTCGGCATCCCGCACCTTTATGGCAGAAATCGGAATTTCCTTTTCCACCTCCTTGGCGACTCTTGCATGCCCTATTACTGCTTCGTCTCCGCACCAGTTTTCTGAGTCTCTCATTCTAAGATGCGACGCCATAGACTCCCTTCTAATACAGATGGGAAGCGGTGGCAGCATCAACAGGACCTCTAGCGCGGTTGAGCGTGTCGTCTTCATAGCGCCTGAGATACCCAGGATTGCCAGCCTTTGGTGCAATCTTAGAAGGGAGTTATTTGTTAACAATCCGAAATATATAAATTTCAATTTTCGTTACCAGACGGCCAGTGAGATCAAGGGTCTCGTTTGCCGTTTCTCGTGATAGTGTCTGCCTGGATAGCTACGCGTCATTGTTGTCACATAACACCTACGACAATGGCAGATTGTTATTTATTATTGAGATAGATAAGTAAATAATATTATTGTGCTAGATATATTTATATATTTCTGAAAAAATTACCCAAATAGAGGCTATTTGTGTTGCCAAATCCAAGATTAGGACCAATATAAACATCAGGGGGGTTGGAAAAATCAAGAATAGTCCCAGATCTTGAAAGTGGCATTTTGAAAGGATTATCTGGGGCTTGAATAGTTGGAAAGATTAATAATTGATAGAAATTATGTTAATTTATATGCACAAGCTAATGCTTTATTTAACACATATTGTATAATTATAAGGAACAAGCATATAAGTAATGTTATTTTCGGAAGCTTTAAATGTGGGATACTCCTATTTTTTTGTGAATTGTTTTTATTTTGTATTATTCTGTTGTCTGAATTACCGAACATATTGACAAAGATGTCCACTTATAGAGAAACATCAATTACTTTGTCTACCCCAGTGTACATACAGATAAACTAAAAATCTATTTCTTGTAAAATCAGTGTAACCTGAGGTAAATGTTTACTTTCTATAAACCACGATTTCAGTAAGATTTTGCATCCGCCCGCTTTTCTCATCCTAGATTACAAAAATCATGGTAATAGTAATTTGACGTACTAATATTTTATTGAAAATAACTGTATGGTGTACCTTTAACAGAAAAGACTGTAGCTTGTACTTGTTAGCTACACATTTATAAAAATAGTGTATTTCATCCAAAATAATTTTCCTAAAGTCGAGTGACGATGTCATCCATAATTTTGACAAATGTCGTCAATATGCATATGTATTTGATATTCGCCATTATTCTTTCTGTAAGCCAACTGAAATAACTTTCACAGACTGGATTAGTTTCTTTAGGACATTTCTAAGGTCTTCGTTAAATTGTTAAACAGGCACAACAGCTGTGACGGGATCCCCCGGTACGGGTACCCCTACATCAGCTTCATCATACTGTTCTTCTGCTTGAGAATTAGACACCACAAATTACACAGAATACATGGTTTCCTTCTTCGTAGGTTTTTTGTCAATATGGCAATATGGTCCATCTTGTTAATTTTTGCTGTCGATTGCATTGTAACAGTATGTACAATTGATTTCACTGCGCCGTCGCACGTTTTCAAAATAATGACGTAGGGTGTTGTTATCGCACATAGAAAGATCGAGGATAGATAAAAAATCGGACAGATAATTATTCACACTTTCCAAGTAGTTTTCGTTGAATTTTTTCTCCTATTTCTACATAATCAGAAAAAAGGTAATTTAACACAATTTTTTTGTTTTCTTATCATTTTAGTTACATACTTTGTGTACACATAGAGAAAATTCAGTCCAAAACAGAAAGAGCCCTAAATATTTTAAGAGCAGTTTCCTACAGTAACTGGGGAGCAGATCCGGAAATGTCTCTATTACCATACAGGGCTTATATAAGATCAATATTAGACCATGGATGCAGCCTTTATGATCAAGCGAGTACGGTTCACCTGAATAAGCTCAGCGTCATTCAGAATAAATCAGTACGAATAAGTTTTGGTGCTCTGAGAAGTACGCCTATCAACAATCTTTTGGCAGCAGCATCTGAACCACCGCTACAGCACAGAAGAAAATAATTAACAGCAAAACTTGTTTCCAAACTCTATGCAAAAGATAGTCTTATTATAGATAAACTTCACCATCTCTTTTTGATGACTCTGACTACAACATTCTGGCAAAAGAAAAAAAAAACTATGGGCGCAGCAAGTGCGTGATGGTAGTGAATTTTCATAAACATGTTTTTAATAGCAAAAAAATATGTTTTTTAAGAAAGCAGGCATCAAATTTGGTTAATAGTATAATCTATATAGTAGAAACAATGTGCCCTGTTTCATCAAAATAACTTTATTGTTTGAAAATGTACAAAGATTTCCGAAAGTAAACTTAAATTGTTCCAGAAAAAACTGGTTATCTGGTCAACCTTATACGTTAATAGCAAATTGACCTATTCAAATTTGAAGCATTTAATGAAAATTTGCCACCATAACGCACTTGCTGCGTCCCGAATTTCTTCTCTTACAAAGATGTATTATATTTCGATGGAAAATGCAACAATGCAATAACATAGGGCGTGTTCGATTAAAAAAAAATTTGAATCACTAACGACTTATGGGCCAGCCTGTAATTGTGGAAATATTTTTTAAGATGTAGCTCAAGACACTCTATAATTAATGTATACAATTTTTTTTCGCAACTTGCATAATAACGGATATATTGAGCTTTAATGATTTTTTACGAAAATTCGACAAAAATGATATACCATTAAACGATAAAGTCTATAGCTAACACTACTGCAAAAGCATCAGAGAAAGGGTCTATTTGAAATGAATTTTTTGGGAATATTTTAGTAAAATGACGGACAATAATTATTGAAACCAAGAGTTCAGGCTTTGTAAAACATTCTTCTTGAGACATTTTATTTTTATAGGTCATATTAGTTTCAGGTTCATTGCCTTAATATTATCAATTCTGACGTTTTAAATCGCGACTTTGACGTTTTGAGGAAAACCAAAATTTATTTTTCTTTAAATGCCTGTAACTTTTTTGTTCTTTAACCTACAGAGCTAAATTTAGGTAAGTAGCTTACCTATAATGATATAAACCCGTGTACCAGATTTGGTTGCCCTTATTTGTTAATTCCGGAGATATAATTTTTTTTTCAAATGAAAACTTAAAATTTTCCTGGAAAACCTCGTCCGATTTTCCTGACTAACGAACTTAGCTAAGCCATTTACAAAAGGAAGGTACGTGCCAAATTTTATTAAAATCGGCCCATTATTTTTTGTGTTATCGGTGTGATAATTATATATATATATATATATATATATATATATATATATATATATATATATATATATATATATATATATATACATATATATATATATATATATATATATATATATATATATATATATATATATAAAAACATATAAAAATTGAAACTGACACCGGATATGGGTTCTAGGGGTCCTAGATACTAATACCCTCTTATGGTTGAATGTTATGAGGAACTGATTCCCTGGAGGCAGAATATACAGACTAATAAGATAAATTAACTACACCAAATAGATCCACAGCAAAATACACGAGTGGCAGTGGTTTTTACCCAAGATTACTCATTATTTCCATATACTATGAGAAATTCAATGTTAAATCACGACCTAAAGGGCTTAAATGACGACTCATATCAAATATACACGGACGGATCTAAGAGCTCTACAGGGGCTGGTTGTGCAATCTACGATCCCCAGAACAACTATTCCAAAATGATTAGACTCTACCAACTATTTTCAGTGTTCACCTCAGAATTAATAGCAATACACGAAACAATCAACTACTCCAACTTTCTCAAAGTAATAACATTTTTATATTGTCAGATAGCAAAAGTGTACTGCAGGCGTTAAAAAGTCTCGGATATAAGAAGCAAAACAATGCTAATTCCTTAATTATAAAAACTGCAAAGGCCTTAAACGATATTAAGAAAAATGGCAAGAACATCACCCTTATATGGATTAAAGGACATGCTGGTTTACGAGGAAATGAAATAGTTGATGAACTTGCAAAACAAGCCATTAACGATGGAAGTGATTCATTTTATAAGGTTCCAGTGCAAGATTTTTGGTCTTTCAACAGAAACACTTTAAAACACAATTGGGAGATATAATTTACAAACAGCATAAAGGGCATTTTTTATAAACAGATGCAACCAACAATACCACTAAAGCCATGGTTTGTTGATTTTAACTATAATAAGAAACAAATATCTAGTATTTGTAGATTAAGATTTAACCATTCTCTAGTCCCAGCACATATGTATAAAATAGGCTTAATAAGTAACCCAAATTGTGAATGTGGTGAGTTGGGGAGCGTT
The DNA here is from genome assembly GCA_964006375.1 of Tillus elongatus. Classification (NCBI taxonomy): domain Eukaryota; kingdom Metazoa; phylum Arthropoda; class Insecta; order Coleoptera; family Cleridae; genus Tillus; species Tillus elongatus. The sequence goes on from OZ023267.1 coordinate 108,360,734, forward strand.
CAGCACGCGCTACTGGAGTGTAAATTAAAAAATAATGCAATAAATCAGTTTTGCGTACAAGGTGCACTGCCGGACGGGTGTTGAGTGTCCATTCAGCTTGCCACAACTATTGTCTAGCAAAGAAAAAGTTGTATACGACTTGTTAATAGAACACTTAAAATTGTTAAAATTAAATTTATAATTGTTATTGAAAAAAAGTTCTCAAAAAACAAAATAAACAAAAAAAATAATGAAAAAAAAGAAGATCTACAAAAAAACCGGGGATAAAATAAATAAATACCAATTTTGGAAAAACATTTTTATATAGATTGTTGATTAATTGTTGTATATGCTGCTTATATGTTTATATGCTTATATTTATGCCTATATATTATAGATTTGTATTCAATTTTGGCAGACTGGTCACACCAGGTTAACCTGAATAGGAAAGCAATTGGACGATATGCGGAGTTTTCCATAAATCGGTGTACTATTAGAGCATCGGTACTTGGGCTTATGGACAGCAAGTCCGCAGCCAAAAAAACCAAAATAGATAGATACTTTGTGTATTTAATTATAGGTTTCCCATTTTTATTATTGTAATATTCGAAAATAAAATTTTCATCTTTTTACGACAAACGACAAGACCAAGAGTTAAGTTATCAAACTATTTTAGGCTTTAATAACTTAATAACTATTATAATTAATTATTCCTTCTGTAAAAAGCTCTTATCGAAGAAGGGCAAACCAGTGTAGACTGTGCAATGAGTTGGAGTATTGCTAAACACGTGCCTCAAAGGCGATCTTGTCCCTTTTGGATCTCTTCCAGAAACAGGCTGTTCACATAACAGCTGAAATAAACTTCTATAATTACAAAGCGATAAACAAAAGAGCCAAAGAATTTTAAAATAAAACGGTACAAAAATTACTAGTTAGGGAATGCATTTGCTGCGTTTGGTTTTCACAGTTAAATTATCGGCACTGTATTATACCCAGTTGATCTAAGTTGTTAGGCAAGAATCGTTAGAGCAAGCCATTTCGGCTATTAATAGCACTAAAACAACCTCCTATAAACTTTTTTGAGAGTCACAATGGCAATCTGGACTTGCTGTAGACTCGTAGGAAAGACATGGGGGCTGAATCCCAGGATGGTATATTAGATATACCAAACTGTGCTTAAACACATGGTCACATATGCACCCTATTGTATGGTGATCAAAAACGGAACAAGCCTCAACACACAGCAAATTTCAAAAGATGCAGAGGCTGATCTATCTTATATTCACGGGAGCTATGTCACTATGCTATACAGCTACAAAAGAGGCAATGCTGAATATTAGTCCACTGCAGATATTCGTGAAGGAAGCAGCACTAAATGCCTCCAGACTATTTCAAGCAGCCAAATTCAAACCAGGGAACTTGGTTGGCCACTTGAAGATCCTGGAAATTATTCTATTGGAGACATTCGCCAAACCAACAGGCTAAATTCCAGCTGAACTGGACTTCATAGTTCTATTTGACTTGGTCATTAGTGACGGCCGAGCATAAAAGAAAGACAGTAAAAGGCCGACAAACAACTTATCTGTATATACACATATATAACTTTAGATTCGCTACGTCCCTAGGAAAGACTTTCACGATCTTCCATGCAGAAATGCTTGCTACAAATATGTGTGCACCGGAGTGTATACAAAGAAGACTAGGAAATACAGAGATCTACATACTCTCGGACAGTCAGGCACTACCAAAGATTCTGAAATCTTTCTAACCTGGGACTGCAAAAAATCCTTTAAGCAACTGACAACAGACCAAATGGGCACCAGGGTTATAAGGCATTGAAGGAAATAAATAATTAGATAGCCTTGCAAAAAGGGCAGCAACAATACCATTCTTGGGTCTAGAGCCCTATTCTGGATCAACAAATAGCCATTTAAATAAAGAAATGAATTTGATACTTGGGAGAGGAACCAAACGCTGTCATAATGGAAGAAAACGCCAGGCTTAGGGCACGAAAAACGGTTCATCACCATATCAACAGAGAAGTCCGAACAGTTTCTTGAATTGAACACGAACGACTTGAGAATAATCATGGGGCTTTTCATCGGACACTCTCCAGTAAGATCTCACCATATGATGATGGGTCAGGCGGACAGAAACAACGGAACACTTGCTATGTGGCAGCATGGCTCAGTTTTGCAAAAGGCTCAAACACCTTGGAGGGGTGACCCTATTACTACAGGGAATAGGTAAAATAGCCCCCAAGAAGATAGTGGACTACGAAAAACTGAGCTCTGAACTTCTTGGGCAAAAACGGCATCAACATCACTATTCTGTGGTCCAGAGCCCTATTGTGGAGTAACAAAAAGCCATGTAAGGAATGAACTTGACACTTGGGAGGTAAGGTGGATAGTGAAAACTGCAGATACTGCACTACAACAACAGAACATTTTCTATGCATGACCCAGTTCTGCAAAAGGCTCAAACACCTTGGAGGGGTGACCCAATTACTACAGGGAATAGGTAAAATAGCCCCCAAGAAGATAGTGGACTACGAAAAACTGAGCTCTGAACTTCTTGGGCAAAAACGGCATCAACATCACTATTCTATGGTCCAGAGCCCTATTGTGGAGTAACAAAAAGTCATGTAAGGAATGAACTTGACACTTGGGAGGTAAGGTGGATAGTGAAAACTGCAGATACTGCACTACAACAACAGAACATTTTCTATGCATGACCCAGTTCCGCAAAAGGCTCAAATACATTTAAGGGGTGACTTCAACACCCCAGGAAATATGTCAAATAGCCTCCAAAAAGACAGTACACCAGTGGCGGCTCGTCAGATGACGCAGGTTAAGCGCTGCTTCACCTATATTTTTCGGTTAAACTAAACTTTTTTATTTAAAGTCCACCATAATTTTGATTTTTTTCATCCTCTCAAATTCATTTGGTAGAACCACATAAACATGTTTTGTTACGTCGCGCCGCAGTTGATAATGTATTTTTATAGTAATTTATGGTACGATATAATTTGCAAGTCCCTCCCTGATCACCGAATTGAATGTATACATGCCGCGCTTACGTATTGCGGAACTGTAGAGCGTCAAGCAGCTGCGGACTGACTCTGATCCAGATTTGTTCGTATACAAATGCTGCCTCTGTTTCTGGACGCTTGCATGAAACGGTTGCCATGGCAATGGCACGCGCACTGGTAGGTTGGTCAGAAAAGTGATGCAGCCTTCTGAACCTGCTTCACATCTTAGTTTCTGTCGTTTGTTTAGATTGAGTCGGATCGTCAGAGGCGTATTTCTATTTTTACTATGGTGCCGTTTAATAATCTGGTATGTGACACATTTACAGACTTTGAAAAGTTGGATTTTTCGTGTTTCTTTGTGGTAAGTGGGACTGATTTGTTTATTATTACCTCTAAAAGAATAATTTTAAATTAATAAAATATTAGATATAAAATTTCAAGTTGTAAAAAAAAGAGACGGGCCTTGAATTTGAAAAAAAATATGCTTGTAGCTCTTCCCTCTATTAACAGATTTTCATAGGTAATATGCGCCGTATTATATTACCGCATGCGTGCGTGTACAGCATGTGTACAGTGTCCTCTCATCGAATATTCCTGGTCATTATTCCGAAAATTATTCCTATATTTTTGTACAAATGGATTTTTCATTTAAATACTGAAGTGCCAGGAGAATGCGTGACCTTGAAAATTAAAAAAAAAATCGTATACGGCGCAGGGGGGTCTTCGTCTCCCTGGACCCCCCTTTGGGGCCGCTCCGATTCTGCTTCCCCCACTCCCAAAGTCACGAGCCGCCACTGCAGTACACTATATGAAAAGTCTGAACATTTTGGACAATTATTAGAAGAAAGAGTCATGCACAAAAGATACATTCGGGTAGCAGCGCTGAGAGGCCAAAGGCATATACGACTCATTAATACAATCTACAAATCTACAATCCTATAAAAATACTTGAAATTGCAAGAAGAAATCTTTTAGGTTTTGAATTTCATATTCTGTTTGTATAGAACAAAAAGATTTTATTTTACCCTGACTAGGCTATACTTACTTCAGATCTCCTCTGTATTTCTAGACAAATAGCACTCGAGAGGCTACTTGTATTGCTGATTAAACTACCAAAACTACTTGTACTTGAACTTTTCATTAGCATGTTATCAGTCTTTCCTTTATTATCATCTTTACTTCTGTGCACCTCCACAACAACGGTTTTGGTTTCACTGTGTTGTTGACTCGCCATAAAGTCTGAGAATCTGGGTGGGCTGCTGGGTGGTTTGGGAAGATTGGTACAATAAGTGGTATTATTTGAGCTACTATCTACAGTTTGGCACTCTTCGGAACCATTGTTTTTTATGGTTGTGGTTCCATTATCGGAAAGGTTGATTATGGTTGGTCTGAAGTAGGGTTTCTCCTCGCTGATGGTATCCACGTCTTCCCAGTCGAGTTTCTCCCATTTCTTGGTGCATTTAAGCCGTTCTGTAAAAGTTGTGACTTGGTTATTTTTGGTGTCAAAGAGCTATTCATCTAAACAAAATAAGATTTATGACATCACCCTACAATATTAATTATCTATTTAGGCGTACACCATCGTGTTGCTTGAAAACAACCAAAGGACAATCTGACATACAAGAAACAAAAACAACAATAGAATATTTTATTCAACAGATTTAATAATTATATGGGATTAAATAAACATTCTTATTTCTCATATATTACATAAAAATATACCCCAATTGTTATGTAGTACTGAACAATGATTGCATATCTGATAATTTGGCGATGATTACAGCAAGGATTTACAGGTTACGAGGGAACCAAAAGTGCTTGAGAAATGAGCACCAAGACGTGGTATATTAAATTTAAGATGTTGAAGTAGATTTGGGCAATTAAACAGAATTATAACTTTTACACGGTGTTAATGAAACTGCACTACCTCAGTTTCACTAAAATTTGCAGATCAAGTCAAACTTGAAAACTCTCCTGAGGAAAACAAATATTAACAGAATACCATTATGTTTACGAAAACGTTTTATTATTTTTATTTACTTTGTATTGATTAAATGCTAATATTGTGTATCTCATAAGTAAGAGTCCACACAACCGAGCCATACTCAAGTTAGAGTCTACCCAGGTAACAGTAGAAACGAAAAAGGATGGCAACCAAAAATAAATTTTTGCTGTTTCTTATTTAAAATTTCATTTATAAGTAGTTGACAAGCTTGTCCCTGCCAGGCAATGCATTAGAGTGTTTGTCACAGACGCTTCAAATCGAAGAAGATGTCGATGTCTGTCGAAAACACCTTTGTAGAATCTTTTAGGAGCATTCCCTGTTTGTCCTTATGTTCTGACATCTTTAATTTTATGTCGTTATGGGACTTTATCATCAAAAAGGCTAGGTTTTCTAAAACAATGTTATGATATACTTCATGAAAATTGTTGGTTGTTGACAGAACATCATTTATATGCAAAGGAAACAGTGTGGGATCCAAAACAGAACCCTGTGAAAGACCCGCATTAATTTTTAATTCATCTGGTGAAACACCATCGACAACAACATTCAGATGCCAGACTCTATCGAATGATTTATAAATATCCAATGAAATTGCATGACTTTTTACCAATTTTTCAAGAGCAAAAATCCAAAGATGATTGACTTATGTCAGAATATCGCCAGTAGATCGGTTTTGACAAAAATCATATTCGCAATCACTTGGGATATTTGATTTTTCGAGGTATTTTATAAGCTCTATATTGATAACAAAATAGATATAATGAAAATTAGACGATAGTTTCCCACGTGGAATTTGTTTTCTTTTTTAAGGACAGGCTGAACTAAAGCTTGTTTCTAGGAAGATAGAAATTCCCCATCTTATAGGACATCAAAAAGAGGCGACACAAATTTGAGTCAGTTCAGGGGCACACATTTTAAGACTTATTGCCGTGATTCATCGGGTCCTTATGCCTTTTTGATGTCTAAATTTTCCAATATGTGCTGAACAGTACGGTGCCTAAAAATATTACTCTCTTGTTTTATTTTACAGTGGGAATAGTTGGTGGGCTCTTTCCCCGCGGATTGGGCGTGGAATAAGAAACAAACACACAACGAATAGGACGGCCTTTTCTTTTGACGATATTCTATCATTTAAAGCTAGAGGAGAAAAGGTGCTGGTGGTCAAATTTCCATTTATAATTTTTGCCACAGACCGGAAATATCGGGTATTGTTTGGACAAGAGATGACGTTGTCCTCCATTGATAGATTGCCTGTTGGCATCTGTTCCTTGTTGATACAACGGCGGCCTGAGTTTCCCTGCTCGGGTTTTTGCGTCGAAGATTGTAGGCGGAATTTGTAGTAACTTCTGTCCTTCGGCAAGCTTTATTGGGCCTGACTTGGCTTTGACATGGCTTGATGAAGGAGGAATATAAGTTTCCATGCCTAATAAGATAATTTCAATAGTGAAGTCGGCGCATTCTGTGGGATTATTATTTCTAAAACAGACATCTGCCCAAGAAAACGAGGAGTGAACATTCCTTAATTCGTCTCATTTAGCATATTTATAATGCCAGATTTGAAGTGTATCCCTGTGAGAAGCTAACGCTTTGCAGGGGCTGTGTTGCGAAGATGAGACAATGATCAGATATGCAGACGAGAATTAAATACAGGTTTAGGTATATAAACACCTATCTTACTTGAAGTCTAGACCTGATATTCTTTTATTGCTGTAGAAAATGCCGATTTAATAGGGAATTGCCGTAATAGCAGCAGAAGCGGCAGACCTGGATGAACAGGGGACAGCTATGTTGATGGATTTATTGCTGAGGTACCCACGTACAAGATTCTGAGACGGATTTGTGACTTCTAGTTGGAAAATTTGTGACTTGTATCGGATACCATTTTCCCCCTCAGGGCTCGTCCGCGACTTCGCCGCCCCGAAAGCACTGCGGCCTTTGGATTGTTGTGCATGCCCTTGGTCTTTTTACTCCACCCATTCCAAAATCACTGTGCCTTGAACCAGTCTGCACAGCGATTGGTAGGGTGAAGTTTTATATTACTCTGTCTCCGGTCTAGACTGACCGTGGATCAGTTGTCTTTTGCGGTTCAGAGCTTTACACTCGCACAATATGTGCTGGGATAATTCCTCCCCCTTGCCGCAGAGTCTGCATGCGAGGTCCCACTTGAACCGCTCCATTTAATGCAGGTGTTTCTTGACGGCCACGTGTCCCATCAAGAGACCGGTTATGTTTCTTAGCTGTCCTCTGCTAAGATTTAGCAGCTCCACAGCTCTCTTTGAACTGGGTTCGTCAATTACTGACTTCCCATGTCAGCCCTGGACAGTCTGCCCAGTACAACTTGTGTTCGTTTCTGACCCAGGGCTTAATGGCTCCCCTGGCCGTGCTCCTTTCCACGTCCAGAACCGGTTCTGGTCCCATAAATGGTTCTGTTGACCCTCTCTTCATTGCCTGTGACCCCCGAGTGACCCGGCAACCAGGTGAGGGTGACCTCATTCTGCCCAGCCAGGTCGCTCGTCTCGTCTCGGCACTCACTCACCAGCCAGGAATTTACCCGTGGGCTACTTAGGGCCTTAAGGGCTGCCTGGCTGTCTGTGGCTATGAGGATCCGCTTGTTGGTGTAGCCCCTCCTCTGGTTTTCCCGAACACAGTGCAGGATGGCGTACATTTCGGGTACTATTACGTAATCCTCTTCTGATGTTTAAATTTCTCAGAAGCATTATAGCCCAATCCACAGTGAGATATAATCTGTGCTCAACTGGGTAATTTTCATTATCCGAGATTTAACCCCATTCTGCTGAGTTAATAACTAAAGAGGATAATGTATATGTGGAACTTATGGGGAATAAATGGAGACTACAGAACTCTGCAAACGACATTAACTTTAACGCTATAGGTAAAACATTTTAAGGTAACCATCAAAAATAAAGTGCAAAGTGGTTATATGTATATACCATGAGGTCACAAAACTTAATATTTTTTGGTTCCATAAGAGCCAGCGGAGTATAGTAAAACTGAAGCGTGACAAGATTGCAAAAAAAATTATGACTTGAGCCATTAAAGGTTACAGAGATAAGGTTAATGAAATTAATAACAGTAATGCTGGGTTTGCCATCTCTAGATCTTCACAATATAAATCAGGTATTGAAAAGCATTAATGGCATTAAATAAAACAATAACAAAAATAGTATCAAGGTAATAATTAATATCTTTAGAGATTGATCTAAAATCAGAGAACGAGCAGGCTGTGGTGTTGACTCAAGGTACCTACGTATTCGAAGCAAACGATATATGTTTTTTTTTTGTGACAGTATAACTCAAACAGAATTGATGAGCATACATACGACCGTAAAGCAAATTCCTCATACACAAGCAAAATAATCAATATCTACTCAAACAGCAGACAATCACCACAGGCGCCGCACTGACACATCATCATTTAAAATCGCACTTAAATACTACCATGCACACATAGAGATTGTCAGCATAAACATATTCTCTCTTAAATGGCTTGAATGACACTCCATACAATAAAGAAGTTGATACACTGGCCAAAAAGGCAGCAAGATTAACTAAGTTTATTGTCGGTCATAGCAATGGTGAAACTACATAACTACCCATTTATGTAGAACCCAATGAACTTTGTAATAAAACAGGCAGCCCTCAACCCGTATTCGATGTTAACATTTTCCTAGCATTTAGAGAATTATCCAAATTTAGACAGCTAAGGTGTAGGTATTAGGAAACGCCTAACGCAAGCCATCGCAACAGAAGAGGCCATCTATTTTAACAATTTCAAACAAGGAATCACTTTTGCATGGCATGGGGTTAAATGGGACTTCCCGCTTCTGAGGATGCGGATAGGAAGAAAAAACGATCCCACATTGTATTTTCCTGATACCTCAATTACATAGCTAGAGCAAGTGTCTACTATAGCCCACCTGAAATAAATATACATGGCAATGTTGTCGAATTTTTATATTATAAGTTGGTTGAGCTCACAAGTGAGATAAGTACCTTATTTGAGGTTCCCTAAGTAGAGTAGTTTGCAATTACCGTTAAAGAAATACAACTCAATACACTGAAAAAGTTGATGGACTGGAAAAAAATGTTGCACAACTAACTAGGAGTAGTGCAGATCCTACCAATGATGGAAAGAAAATGCCAATATATAACTTAAATGACCTTGGAATACAATAGGCAGCTCTCAGCAAGCAGCCGATTCCCAAATTATATTAGAATTTAGACAATTATCAAAATCTAGAGGACTAGAGTGTCTATGGAAATGCTTAGAAAAAGCCTTCGCAACATAAGACGCCTTCTACTTTACACTCTTAAATAATACAGCACTTTTGCATGGCACAAGGTTAACAAAAACCTTCCTTTACAGAGAATGCGAAATATATTTAGCCAACATTGTATTTGACCAATATGTATATTAGATACTTTATGCTGAAATGACATATTCTGGCCCAAAGGAAATATACTGGGCAATATTTTGCTACATTCTTAGGACAGATGTTCTTTGATGGCACAAGCTAGGTAAGTTACTCATTTTAAGGTCTGTAGATGCAGTAGTTTGCAAATACCTTTCAACAAACACACTAAACAAAATAATGTATTTTTATTGTATATAGGGTGCCGCATTGCAAACGAAACGGACCGATTTGCATCCAGAGAATTTTTTTTTAAAGAAACTCTGAAACACGTCAATTTTAATATTGAGGGGGACATGTTTTGACATAAAATTCAACTTTGTCATATCAACCCCTTAAGGGTGGTGATAACAACCCTTATATTTTAAATAGGGAACATGGGTCGAGTGTTACATCATTTGAAAGCTCTTTCTTTTATGAATTCAGCACACTAATTTTTTTCGAAGTTTTATCAACTCGTTTAAAAATTATTCACAGTTGAAGATGCAAAAACGCATTTCACTCATTCCGATAAGAAATGGGCTAATAGTCAATGTTTTGTTGGTTTGTAAACAAAAAATTGACTATCAGAACATTTCTTATCGGAATGAGAGAAATGCGGTTTATTATTTCAGTTTATCGGTCGGTTCGATACTTGATAGTACTACCCAAAATTAATGTCACAATGGTGTATTCTGTAGAAGAAAGAGTTGAAATAATTATTCTTTTTTTTAAAAACGATTACTGTGCCAACCGTACCACAAATTTGTTTAATGAACGACATCCGAACAGACATGTTAACAGAAAATACATTTTGTAGTTAGTTGCAATGTTTCGACAAAGTGGTTCAGTAGCCAACAAAAAACGGGATCCTGAACGTGAATTTCCGGTTAGAAATCAGACTACCGAGATTGAAGTTTTAGAACAAATTGCTGCAGACCCAACTTTGAGCACGCGAAAATTGGCCACTGTTTCAAACATCAAAGGAAGAACTATTCAGCGAATATTGAAGCATCATTAATTTCACCCGTATAAAATTCATTTTGTACAACAACTGAATGAAGATGATTTTGTTCGGCGGCGGGAGTTTTGTGAAGTTATGACTGCACGAATAGCTGATAATGGGAACGTTCTGTTCAATATCTGTTTTTCAGACGAGTGTACGTTTTTATTAAACTCTACAGTAAATCGTCATAATTGTCGTTATTGGACAGATAATAATCCAAGAATTTTTCACGAAGTCCACACTCAAACTCCACAGAAATTGAATGTCTGGACTGGCATTTTTGGAGACCGTTTAATCGGACCAATTTTTCTTGATGGCAATTTGAGTGGCGAAACGTATTTGGAGTTACTAGAATATATAGTTTACCCCCTACTAATTGACATTGTTGAAAATGATGATCGCTATCAAGAAAATCAATTAGTCTTTCAACAAGATGGAGCGTGGAACGTATTAGGGAGTTTTTGAACAGAGAGTTTCCAGAGCAATGGATTTGGCGTAGAGGTGCTATTGAGTGGCCCCCTAGATCACCGGATTTAACTCCTTTAGACTTCTTTCTATGGGTCCATTTAAAGAGTAAAATTTTCGTAACAGAACCGGAGTGTCTGGAAGAATTACGACGACGCATTGTTGAAGAATGCCGTCTAATAACTCCACAAATGCTCTAGAATGTCAGAGCTCGTTTTGAACAAAATTTGTACCTTTGTATGGAAGCTGGTGGTCAACAATTTGAACACTTACTTAACTGAATAAACATTTTTGAACGTTTGGTTTTGTTTGTTAGTTTTTTTAACGAAAAATTGACTAATCAGTACATTTCTTATCACAATGAATGAAATACGTTCTTGCAACTCCAACTGTGAATAATTTTTAAACGAAATAATAAAACTCAAAAAAATAGTGTGCTGAATTCAGAAAAGAAAGAGTTTTCAAATGATGTAACACTCGACCCATGTTCCCTATTTAAAATATAAGGGTTGTTATCACCACCCATAAGGGGTTGATGTGACAAAGTTGAGCTTTATGTCAAAACATGTCCCCCTCAATATTAAAATTGACGTGTTTCAGCGTTTATTTAAAAAAAATTCTCTAGACGCAATTCGGTCTGTTTCGTTTTCAATGCGCCACCCTGTATAATGAATTCAGATTTTGCTGCTAGAGCTGTTAGTTTCTTCTTTACATAATTTAATATTTCGGGATGTAATATTAAATGTAAGTTAGCAAAGCATCAATAATGCATACCTACATGGTGCCTAATTTGGTTGACTTTTCAACCGTTGAAGTTTTTTTTTAAATCTTTTTGATGAAGCTTATATTAGTAAAAATAATTTAATCGTCTAAGAAAAATGTTATTAGCTTTTGGTGATAAAATTTTCCTATTTTGATAAAAGACAATAAAACGTAATTATACTTATGATTTAACAACTTTACACATATTTTCCGCAATAACCGTATTCTTACCTAGTTGGGACAGTCTGTCTTCCAGATCCAGTGACTCTTCTTTGACAATAGAAAGTCTTTTCGAGTCAGACCAGGAGGGGCTTTGGTCGCCAGTAACTGAACTGGCCGAGCTATTATATCCACTGGATTCACCAGGAAATAACTCCGAACCTGCTGACTTCCTTACTATAAGGTCCAACTGACGAGCAGTCTTCATCAGGTTCACTGCCTGTAAAAACAAATGACACACAACGTTATTTAAGTAACTGTGTTAAGCAGGTAACTGTGATTGGCACTAATAAGTACACTTTGAAAACCCCGAATCCCTACAAAAAGAACATTTTGCCAATAAACCTGTCTGCATCGGAGACTAAATCAACCTGAAGTAGAAATAAATAATAATAAAAAGTTTACTGGGATAAAGTGAACATAAATATATAAGCAAGAGCATGCATTTCATGATATCGCAGAAATTCTTAGGTTGTTAAATCTGTCAGTTTGAAGTTAGACCTGGTATTTGTCAAGCAATCTAACAAGGATTATCTAGTGTATTAGCCTTAGCTTCCAGTCTGTCTTTGATACCAAATTTAATTTCAATGTGTACTTTCTGGTACCCTAACCCAGAATACCACTGCTTTTGCCAATGAAACTGAATAGTGGTTTTATCATATAATTTGTTTTATCTCGCGCTCTTCTTTTAAAAAAATCTAAATGCTTAAAATTGAATTATCTTGGAAACTAGAAAATAAAAATTGGATAGACAAGTGCCCAGAAACTTTCCTACCAAACTGAAACTGCAGATACTAGACGCTATTTTAAGTCGATTTAACCCAATTCACCTTGCTTTCTAAGTAAGCTATAACCCTTTGAAAATGGCGCTTTTGCCAGTTACCAGTTATTTAAAAATATTTAAAAAATGTCGCTATTTAAAGATTTTGAAATTCTGCACAATGAATAACCTTTTAACGATAAAATAATAAAATCAAATTTTTCTATTACAGTCGCTGGTGTCTCGTTTGGAGGGGGCGCCTAGGCACACTTTGAATTTAGTTGTTTTTGTTTTGAAGTTTTTTATTTTTTTATAGAGTATCTCCTAATAACAATCTGCTCGTGTGTGAAATCGCTATGTTGCACCGTTTTCAAGGAAAATCAATTAAAAATTTTTGGATTTTTAGCATAAAATCCCAAAAAGTTCAAATGGATTTTAATTTGATTGTTATTAGAAAATACTAGGCAGTTTTAAATTTGACACAAAAAATGTCAAAAATTGAAGGTTAAAAAAACATAATTCAAAATGTCCTTAGTTTTATTTTTTGTAATCCTAAAGGTTCTTCTGTCTGAAGATGCTGTCAAGCAGCGAAACCGGTTACGGAAAAGAAAACTAACATTTGTGAAGCCATAGAAATAGTCTTCACGCCTGTATCTAGTACATAATACAGGTGCTTAGAAACTCTCCTGCCAAACCTAAACCTTAGATACTAGACGTGATTTTACGTCGATTTAACCCATGTTACCTTTATCCAAAGTGCTTCGTAAGCGAGGTAGAGCCCTTTGAAAATGGCGCTTTCAAGAAAGTTTTTATAAGATGTCTCAAAAATTCCGCTACGTAAAAATTTAGAACTTAGCACAATAAACTTTTAATGACACATGTGCAAGTGTAAATAACATGTCTTTATTGCAATCACAAGCGTCTAGGGAGGGGGGCTAAGGATATTTTGAATTATATTTTTTTAACCTTCAAGTTTTTTGACAATCTTTGTATCAAATTTAAAACCTGCATAGTATTTTCTAATAATAGTTAAATTGAAATCAGTTTAAAGTTTTTGGGTTTCTAGCATAACATTAATTTTCGTCGAAAACAGTGCAACATAGCCACTTCACACAAGAGCACAAACTTTTAATTTATTCTCAACTTTACAGTGATTTGTCCGAAGTTCTGGGCGATTTCATTGCAACATGTGGAAGACGAAGTAATTTAAAAATTTTGAAATTGCAATACAAATTAAGATTATCTTTCATGATGTGTTTTATGGCCTGCAAAATTTTTAAATACGTTTAAAAAATAGTGTCAAAAATATTTTCCTGTAAACGAAGGACGTAGCCAGAGCGTAAGCTAACTGGAGCAAGTGGCCCTTCTAATTTGTAGAGGTTCTAGATGAAACATTGAAGAACATCTAGAACATCTAGAATTCAAATGAGCCACTTTCTCCAGTTAGATTATACGCTGGCTACGTCCTTTATTTATAGAAAAGGAGACCAATAGAGACGTCAGAGATGTAGTCTACAAGTCTCTATTTACTAAAATAATAAATCACTTAAGTTCTTCACATATACGATGGTTAAAACAAAAAGCAAAATCACCCCAAAAATCGCAAAATAAAGGCAGAGAGAGTTACGCGCTAGATACGCATTTCCACAACGAAGTTGGTTTCATCAGTAGCTGCCGCTAGACTAACTGTATGTGCAAAACTATCATATTCATATACCTGACTTATATACAGTACAAACGATGTAATAGCTGTGATGCAATGCCGGTGTTGCAATACCAGATGATAAAATACCAGATGATGCAACACAGCATGATGCAATTTCGAACGACGTAATACTGGGTGACTTAAACCAAGAACTATTGTTGTGTCAGTGGATACACCTAACCTGTTGTTATGTTGATGTTGAAAGCAACCATGTATAATTTTGTGCTATCTCAAAAATTGTTGAATTGACTAGACCCATGTCTAAATTTCTTGAACTTTGTGGATCCTCTTTGTGGATTCTCTTTGCGGATTTATAAGCTTTCCAAAGCATCTAACTTACAAAAATCCGTGGGTATATAAATAACATTAAGAATACTATTGCCTACCTTATCTTCGCGTCAATCAATTGGGCAATGCTAGATTTTTCTGCTCTATTGCATCTGAAATGAGCTATGTGCTTTTTGAGTCTTGTTGCTATTGATCTACGCGTTTGCACAATAGATATTTTCTCGCAATTAGTACAATATATTTGATAAATGTTTGATTTTTGTCGAAAGTCAATAGTATTCTTTGGTCTACCCAAAAGGCTCTTCAAATTATCCACTTTATAAACGACCCTGAAGTCATTATCTTTGAATATTTTCTTTAAACATTTTGTAGGAAAAGGATAGAAAGGAAGTACAGCGAACTTTTTGGATGGCTCATCGGATTCAGGTTTAAATGTCCTAATGATACTTATAGACATTTTCAACTTATGCCTAGTAGGTTTGATTGTGAGTGGGCCATACCGGTCCCTCCACCGCGACCATAAGGTATATTGTGGCTCACGACTAATATTCTATATTTCGCCCAACAAAGCCAGCTCCCTGCGGAGGTCGATAATCTTTGTGGGCGAAAGTTGATCCAGATCCTCCGGAGCAAGCGCTATCTTGCCAAAGAGCAGGTATCTAGTCCTGTCCGCTGCCGGACAGGAACACAGTACGTGCTCTGCTGTGTCGTCACTCTCCATACACAGCCGGCACTCAGTACGACTCCAGTACGGTGCATGTGGTGACGCAAGCGGCAGTGTCCTGTATACAGGCCGAATAGAGTACTCAGTTGTTGTCTGTTTAACTCTAGAAGTTTGCCTAGTAACTAACCTATACACAATATCTGAAGAGAAACCATTACAGATCGCAGCATCTGTAATTTTGTTCATCTTTAAATTGTATTGTTTACTGCTCAAAGGACAGCTGAGTAACTTTCGATCAAGAAAGCTCAAACTCGAGATTTTTTGACTGAAAGGATGATTTGAATCTGATGGTATCTTGTAATAATTTGGAGAAAATCTACATCGAGCAAACACGGAGATCGATACTAAAAAGATTCAAAGAGCACATAGCTCATTTTAGATTGAATACAGCAGAAAAATCTAGGGCTGCCCAACATATGATTGATTCGGGATATACCATAGAATGTTTTGTAAAGTTTAGAAATCCGTAAAGTGAACCCACAAAATTTAATGAATTTAGACATGGGTCCAGTCAGTTGAACACAGGTTAGGCGTATCCACTGATACAACAATAGTCCTTGGATTACGTCACCCGGTATAGCGTCATCCGGTGTTGCATCATCCGCCACCTAGACAACCGACATTGCATCATACTATGTTGCATCATCTGGTATGTAATCATCTGGTATTGCATCACCGGTATCTCATCACCTGTATTGCATCATCCGGTGTCGCATCGCCGGTATTACTGCATTCGTAGTGTAGAGTTTCGGTGGATAAATGGGATGATTTCGCTCATACAGTTAGTTTCTCGAGAGCTACTGATGAAGATAACTTCGTTGCCGAAACACGTATTTAGCGCATAACTCTCTGTTATTATTTTGTAGCTTTTCAGGGTGACTCTGTTTTTTGTTTTAGTTTTCAACCACACTGTCCCACCTCGGTCGTTTACTGTGATTAAAGTTAATAACCTACCCACCTGCATTAAAAAACCTTTATGTAAATCTGCTGAGACGAAACACTTGCTTTCCAGCCAATATTTTATATTTATTAAGCCCTAAAAAAATTGACATCCTCAACGTTCTGGTGAAATTTTTGAAACAAGTGAACGACAGTATTTAAAAACGAGGTGGAAACTATTTGACATGTAGTAAGTTTATGTGTAGGTATATGACTTTTAAATTTTTTTGTGACTAAAAGACCTGTTTCCAAGCCAACTCTGTCTCACACACACACACAAAGTTAAAAAATATTTTTTATTTACCTCATTGAAGGAAATGTCGCTAAAATCCACGGTATTGCAATACAATATTTGGTCTCCAGGCCTCAATCCAGCCTCTCTTGCTATGCCACCTTCTTTTGTAAACTGAATAAAGATTCCCGGTTTCCATTCAGGACCTTTACAAATGCTGTTAACAAATAAATTAAAATAAATTAGTATCGTGTGTATACAAATAAAATTCACTAAAATGCAACTGTTTTTGTGCTTAGATTAAATAATAGTTTTAAATAATATCAACCAATAAAGTCTTTGGTTCAATGGACTCGTTCAAAGTTTTGGGCGATACATATTTTTATAACCTTAACTCAATATCCTTAATTAATAATCACATTAATATAGCTACTGCCTGCAAGTGCATCGTGCATCGGTTTTGCCTCCTAGTGGCACAGACAAACAACGCAGTGGTGGCCTGCTGAGCAGTCTGTGCAGCAAAGGTACTGGCCTATCAGGAATAACGTGGGAGTACCTGAAAGTTACCTGGTATTACGACCATTGTTTGTATCACGTGTGTGTGTTGTCGTATTATATATATATATATATATATATATATATATATATATATATATATATATATATATATATATATATATATATATATATATATATATATATATATATATATATAAGAAATTATACAGACAGTGGCAATTATGAAAGATAAAAATTCAAAAGACATATATGGATTTTCAGTCAAGCTGCTAAACAAATGTATAGTGTACATCGCTGTCCCACTTTGCTTCTCAATAGATATTTGTTTCAGGGAGGGAATATTTCCTGATCAGCTTAAGTTGGCTAGGGTGATTGCTTTGTACAAAAAGGCGGATGTCAACTTTTGTG
Source organism: Tillus elongatus (assembly GCA_964006375.1). NCBI lineage: Eukaryota > Metazoa > Arthropoda > Insecta > Coleoptera > Cleridae > Tillus > Tillus elongatus. Next base: position 108,378,188 of record OZ023267.1, read on the forward strand.
AAAATTATAGACCTATATCAGTGTTGCCGGTAATTGGAAAACCTTTTGAGGCTCTGCTAAAGTCGAGGCTGGTGAATTTTATAGAATCAAGGTCGATTCTTAGTGGAAATCAACATGGCTTTCGTGCAGGAAAGTCAACAGTTACGGCAATGATCGAGATAATTGAGACCATTTTGGCGTCATTTGAGGATATGAGGGAAACAATGCTTTCCAGTATAGACCTGAGTAAGGCGTTCGATTGTGTGGATCACGAGAGGCTTTTGATGAAGCTGCATCATTACGGTATAAGAGGCATTGTGTGAAGTGTTGAACAAGAAAGCATTGGCCGGCCTGGATGTTGCTGAAGCTTGGTTTGAGGCAAACAGTTTGGTTGTTAATTCTTGCAAAACCCAAAAACTAATCCTTACCAGCAAAAAGTCTCCTGAACATGCTATTATTTTACTACTTGGTTTTGTAGTTGATGACACGCTTTCGTGAATTCCGCACATTGATGCGCTTTGCCTTAAGCTGTCAACTGCCATCTTTTCCGTTAAAAAAGAATGAAAATGGTTGTCGGAGAGAGTGCAGCATTGTTAACATACAATGCGCATTTTCATAGTGTGGAGACGTATGGCATCATCCTTTGGGGTCCTGTGGGTGGTGCATTATGAATCTTCCTGAAGCAGAAAAAAGTGATGAGGGTGTTGGCTGGTGTTCCTCAAACGACAAGTTGCCGGGATTTGTTTGTGAAGTACAGAATCCATACCAGCCCGTGCGTGTACAATCTTTGCTGTTTGTGTTATCTCCACAGTCACCAAAGTGAATTTGTTAGGCACTCAGACCTTCACTGCCTCAACACAAGAAATAGGGGCAAATTCATCACACCAAGGCATCGCTTGGCAAGGTTCCAGTCTTCCTGTGCGTTCACAGGCGTTAAATTGTATAACGAACTGCCGTTGGTTTTCCAGGAACTAGAGAATAAGATCTTTAAAAAAACTATAAAGAACTTTTTATTAAAAAACGCTTTTTATTCTGTGGATGAATATTTATCCTGTCGCTTTTAGTCATGTTTGTCAAAGTGTCTTACAGTTGTGTTGTGATGGTTTATTACTTGTAGGTTTTATTAGATCGTCGTAGTCTTTACGTGTTGTTTATACTGATATTTTAGATGTAGACATGCCTTGAGATATTTGTTTACATTTGGTGATACTTTTTATATATTTTCATACACTACTTTTGTGTGCTTTTTTTGTTTTAAATACAGATATTGATTTATATTTTGGTATATTTTACTTTTTTACTTTAGACTAAGCGGTCTATGACATGGCCATTTCTAGACACATGAATTCACAGTTGTAATACCAGTGGGGTAGACAGAAGGAGTTAAATTTATCCTTTTAAAGCTATATACATTACACATTATTATTAGTTATTTATAATACGATGCAGACAATTTTATATTTTAACTCCGTTTTCTTTTATTCAGTCCATTAACAATTTGTATATATTTAAGTTTCTTTCCTGTAGTAAATGCATTAAATTGAATGACAGTTGCAGTATATTCATTTTACAGATTTGTTTAATATAGGCATCTATCTTGCCAAGATTCGTGGGGCATCGCAACAGCATATGTTCTGAATAGACCAATTTACCACACTCACACAATGGACTTGTTCTTAGGTTGATTTGGTTTAGATAGGCTGGAACTAGCAAGTGATTAAATCTGAGTCTACAGATAATGCGGATCCATTCTTTTTTTAAATCAGTGTTGTAGAACCTTGTGTGAATGCGAGGTTTTTGGGAGTCTTCGAGCAGAATTGTTCGGATCGAGGACTCTGCAGAGGAATCAGTTAAGTACCGTCCAATTGAAGACCGTCACGGCCTTCATCTCGAGGTCGAGGCGGTTTGGCGACGGAACCGAGGAAAAGTAGAGCATGGTTTCTGGGTTGCTGGAGTTGGCAAAAAGGGCCCATTGTGGCCTACTTGCTTGGCGTTGGCCTCCCCACCACTGCTACTACTACTACTGTAGAACCATAGAATGCTCTGTAAGTCTGGCTGAAGCTGTTTGTATAATTTACCAAGTTGGTGTGCTTTATAGTGTTTCTGGCATTTTTGAAAGTATATTTTTTCGCGTAGATGTCAATATCGTTTGTCGGACATAAATAAGGCCCTTCTTCTCCATATTCAATAGCAAATTTTGCCAAGCTGTCCACACCGTCATTATTTTTAAGTGTGCAATGACCCTTAATCCAGGAAAAAGTTATCTGTTTTGAAATTGACACAAGTAAATCATTAATAGCTTTCTTATGTTGTTTGTACGACGGCGGCTAAAATTATCCATCATTCATCGTTGAACGCCTCCATCGTTAGTGTTAAAAAAAGCCTGAGCCGGCAGTGAGGATGTGCCGATGACTTATCCCACTTCTACAGATTTAGACACTACGAAAGTCACAAAAAAAGCATTGGACAGCCAAACTCATGATGGGCGACGGAGGCTGAATAAACTAGACCCATCACGTGATAAGGACCAGGCAACGACTTGGAAAATGGCGACCTAAAATGTACAGAGTGTGAGACGTAAAGAAAATGAGATTTTCCAAGACATAAATGGGACACTCAGTGGTAAGGACGTGTACCTCTGAACCGATGGGTACCGGGTTCGATTCCCAGGGTTTCCCTTTCACGTTTTCAGTACATACGGTACAATTAACATTAACCGAGGTTCTGGCATGTTGAATGTCCGCACGTTCCGTCTTTTGGAGGGGGCGTAAAGCCGTCGGTCCCGTGTCCATGTGATTTTGGACACGTTAAAGATCCCTAACCTCCCTACAGAGAGATAGGGGTTCGGCAACATTTCCAGGATATTGAGGTGAAACTGCTCCCTTGCGTCGGTGATTGGCCATAGTCTCGGAAACAGACCGACGTTAAAAAAAGGTAAATTCACAAAACGTTGATATATTGTGCATAAGTGAGACAAAACGAAAGGGGGGATGAGGAGCTAGTGAGTTAATACCTGTGCATATGGCCCGGTGTTGAAGAAAATGATCGTGGCAGTCAGAGAGTCGGTATAATGTTAAATGAACGCGCTATAGCATGTGTAAGAAATTATGAATGTGTTTCCCCCAAGAAAAATATGGCTACGGATGAAAGCGGGTATACGTAGTGTGTTTTTGGTTGCCTGCTTTGCAGCCACAAACGGCGACAGTAAGCGACAGAGGGAAGACTTTTGAAAATACGTGTATGAAGTACTAGACACGTGTGAACCATGTGAAAGAATATTTGTGGTAAAGGTTTACTTTCCGCACGTTTGTCGATTTTTATGAAATTTTGTATACAGAAGGGTTTTGTGGTGTATATCACGAAAACCACAACAAAAATGAGAACATAAGCAATCTTTTTGAGTTATTGGGATTTTTTGTAGGAAAAGCTAAGTTGTCCTCACTTTTGCGACATGTTTTTGTCATATCTTACACATTTTCGTGAATCGTTCGTTTCATATGAAGCTAAAGAAGGGTGTATTCCTCTATTATAATGCATTTTCATATAGTTAGTGCTGTTTACGTGTCTCCGTAGATTTGCATTATTTTCATAGATAAACGATCCTAAGTTGACTTTGACATTTGACATATAAAACCATCTTCATGTCATACATTTTGACATTGCAAGAAGCACAAGTTATTTAGTAATACAATTTTTCAAAAACGAAACGTGAAACCCATGAAAAGTGAATATATTCAGTCAGATAAGGTACTAAAGTATTACGTCAGTATATTTGCATCGGTCATGTAAAGCCAGATATTCTCCAAAACATATCGAAATAGTCAGTACTTTTCTTACCAAAAAATCCAAATAACTTTAAAAGTTTGCTTCTGCTCTCATTTTTGGTGTGATTTTCGTCATCTGCACCCTAAAGCATGCCTGTGCACAAAATTTCATAAAAATTGAACACATATATGGAAAGTAAACCTTTACCATATTTGTTGCCGGAGATATAGCAATAGTAATATTTGTTGTTACCAATTTTACCGCACATTATTTGACAACTGGGTCTTATACTTGTTCTTGCCCAAGATGTAATTTTGACAGTACAGCTCAAAAAATGGTCACCAAACTGTGCTAAGCTCGCTTTTGTTAGTCTGTTAGCTCTTTGGCAAGCCTTGATAGCTACTTGTGAATTTAACCCGAACTTTACGTCAATTGTCATGAGTTTAAATTGGAATGTGACCCTAACCTGACCTGACCTGAATCACGTAGACTTTTACTTTTGGAGCCATTTGAAGAATATGTTTATGAGGAAGAAATTGTATCGCGTAATGATCTTCTACAAAAGATTCATGAGGTAGTTAATGCCATGCGTAACCGAGAATGAGTTTTATTTCAAATAAGACATTATTTAAATAGGGCAATAAGAAAATGTATTGAGGTTAATGGTGGACATTTCTCACATTTACTGAAATATTTGTTATTGATAATATTATTTTATTGTTGCAAATTACTTGTTTGTTAATTAGATTTTATGTAAAATAGTATTGTTGTTTTTTAAATTGTCGACGCCTTTTTGGGTTAGTAAGGAAATAATATTGGCAGTGATTAGAAAGTTCACGTGCATTGAATGATTCAAGTGCCAATATATCGACACACTGGCCTGTTTATCGATATCAAACAAGTATACCTTTGTTCCTTAAAAATAATCAGTTTATCTGCATTCTGATTTAAAATTGTGATAGACTTTAGCATAAGAAAGTTATGATAAATAATTGTTATTCGACAGTGTGTAGCTAGCGCCTTTTACAACCAACCCGAAAAACAAGTTAAATTTGGATTTTTTACCATCCAGAACCCCACATTCAGACTTTTCACGACATTTTCTTAAAACTGTCGAAATTATGGAATAAATCTCAAACTTAAAATCAATATTTAGCACCCTGTATCTCTTAAACGAGCAACATTTTACTAAGGCATATTCGGCGAAATATTTTCAAGTCTAGAATTTAGTTACTCTATAGCATATTCGTTACGGACCAGCCTGTACATCCGGCTCTTATATATTATTACCTACTTTTAGTAAATTTTCGTAGAAAAAATCACTAATGAGGAGATCTCGACTTTTAAATTTTGAAAGAATTCTTCAAACGAGCGCAAACAATGCTCCCGAGGGTTTTTTGGAAGTTTCCTCGAAAAGGTTCTGTGAATAATTATATCTTTTGGCAGGTGGGTAAATATCTATAAGAGGCCAGAAAAATCGGACCAGTTTTTCGGGAGCATTTAAAGTTTATATTCGGAAAAATTTTGTGCTTTTGGAAACAAAGAAATTTACTAAGTGAAGATTGGAACCTGTGATGAGCACTGATAAGCACACTAGGAGAACCCAAATTACCACAGCACATTTAAAAAACCTGACGATCGTTTCACTAACCAACTTAGCGTGTTAAATTAAAAGTAAAAGGATCACCCTTCCATAAAGGTCAGCACCCCTATCAGCGGGGGAAGTCGACGGAAACGGCGGTCCATGCTGTGACGCGGAAGGTGGAAATGGCCCTACGGGGAGAGCACATTAGCTGTGTTCTTCGATGTGGAGGGGGGCTTTGATAAGGCAAGGACCGATACGGTTTGTACCGCCCTACCGGATAGGGGAACACTGAGGTCCCTAATAAGCTGGGTGGTGAGCATGCTGGAGGACAGGAGAGTTTCGCTGACCTTGGGGGGCCGCGGGCTGGACGTAGTGGTGACAAGCGGCTGCCCACAGGGCAGCTGCCTTTCGTCCCATCTATGGTGTCTGGTCATGGACGGCCTCTTGGAGCGGCTCTCCGAGAACGGCTTCTACTCCCAGGCGTACGCTGATGATGGGCTGGTCTTAGTCACCGGCAAATTCCTCGACGTCGTCTGCGAGTGCATGCAAGCTGCCTGTATCATAATCAAAAGGTGGTGTGGTGAGCTCGGACTCTCCGTAAACCCGGCGAAGACGGAGATGATCCTATTTACCAAGAAGAGGAAGGTAGAGGGGTTTAGGGCGCCCGTGATGTTTGGAAAACCTTTAGCTTTAGGGCGGGAGGTCAAATATCTGGGGGTAATCCTGGACTCCAAATTAACATGGGGGTCGCAAATAGAACGGGTTATAAGGAAGGGAGTAGCGACCCTCTGGCAGCTGCGTCGAGTGATAGGCAGGACCTGGGGAGTTAATCCTCGGATCCTTCACTGGATCTACACTGCGATCGTCAGGCCGAGAATCCTCTATGGGGCGTTGGTCTGGTGGTGCCGTGTAAACCAAACTACTAGCAGGAAGCTGGCCAAACTGCAAAGGCTGGCAATTCTGGGTATCACAGGCGCTATGAGGACGACACTCTCACCGTTTCTATCTGTGTCAAGAGGGAGGCGATGGCGTCGCATTTCACAATGCGAGACGCGGGAAACTGGTGCGGAGAGGGAGCAGTAATAGGGCATGCAAGAGTCGCCAAGGAGGTGGAAAAGGAAATTCCGATTTCCGCCATAAAGGTACAGGATGTCGAGGATGATATTAGGTTGACTAGGCCATACACCCTCAGGATCCCCAGTAGGGATCAGTGGAGGGAAAATGAGGTTGAATTCCAGCCCGCAAGCCTGGTCTGTTTCACCGACGGATCGCGGCTGGAGGACCAACAATCCTCCGGGGCAGGAATATACATCAATGCCCTGGGGGTGAGCGAGAGCTATGCTCTTGGCGCATATACCACGGCATTCGAAACAGAGGTGTACGCTATCCTGTCTGTGGCCAACAGACAGGAAGTGAAGAGGAGTCCAGAGAAATGTGTGTACATCTGCTTGGATAGCCAGGCAGTCCTCCGGGCAGTCTCGCGACCAGAATCGGGTTTACACTGGTTCAGGAGTGCGCTTACGCCCTCAGAGGACTAGCCAGGACAAAGGAGGTACAACTAGTGTGGGTTCCGGGACACTCTGGCGTGGCGGGGAATGAGGTGGAGAATAATCTCGCAAGACACGGTTCCCGGAGGCCGTTTTGTGGCCCGGAGCCGGCGATAGGTATACGTAGGAAGACAGTCTCTGTCGCCTTAGACAGGCGGACCGAGGAAGCAATGGAGAGGAACTGGGGGTCGGTTGGTGGCTGCAGGCAGGCTAGGGACTTCGTGGAGGGTCCGGACAGATATAAAGCTGTCTGGCTACTCGGAAGGAGTCAAACTACGCTTCGCCGCATCCTTAGGGTGCTCACAGGCCACTGCGCCCTTAGAAGACACCTCATATTGATAGGCGTAGAGAGGGATCCCATTTGCCAGGAATGCGGCGAGGATGAGGAAACTTTCTACCACTACCTGTGCAAATGCGAGGCTTCTGGGAGTCTCCGAGCAGAATTGTTCGGATCGTGGACTCTGCAGAGGAATCAGGTAAGTACCGTCCAATTGAAGATCGTGACTGTCTTCATCTTGAGGTCGAGGCGGTTTGGCGACGGAACCGAGGAGGAGTAGAGCATGGTTGTTGGGGTTGGCAAAAAGGGCCCATGGTGTTGGCCTCCCCACCACTGCTACTACTACTAAATTAAAAGTTAAAATGTGTTGTGGTGATTTGGGTTCTCCAAGTGTGCTCAACAAAGAAGTTATTTTGATGAAATATGGTACCCACATTGGTTCTACTATATAGGTTATACTGGTAATGAAATGTTATGCGTACTTTCATTTAAAAAAAAAGGCATATTTGCTATTAAAAACACCTTCATGATAATTCACTACTATAACGCACTTGCTGCGTACAGACTTTTTTTACTAATGTTTTCTCACGTTTTCCTTAAATCCGACTTCACTACTTTTAAAACCCTTTCTAATTAGTTTATAAAGTTAGAATTTGGAACCTATAAATAAAATGAAGCTAATTTCGTCTTCCAATGTCTAGTTGTTAATCAACTTGTGTTGTGATTTTGCATTACCTATTCAATATAATACACCAACATCGTTAAAGTTAAAGTAACGGATTATTATTATGTTATAAAGTTACTTATATCAAGTAACAGTACCTATATTATTTTTGACAAAACATATGAGGTGCTAAATTACGTTTTTTTGTCAATTAACATTATATTGCATTTGGAATTGCGTGATTCTACATTTATTTTGTAACACCTTAACACTAAAAACATTCTAGCAATTCCCTCCAAGCCATGATCTGGGTATTATTAAGGAGCGTTACAAGAAATCTTTAATTTAAATGGAGAAGGTGTATCCTTCAAACAAGGTTATTGCGTAAAAAGTACAGAAGAAAACGAATTTACTAGATCGATTTATGTAACATTTATTGTTTTATAATAATTATCCTGAAATGACCTGGTTTAGTGGTGATCACGTAGTTTTGTGGGCCACCTAATGCATATTAATGTTATTGAAATAAGTTTTAAAATAAAATTCTCCAGATACGTTACGTAGAAGATTCTATTGTTTCTTTAATAATAGAAAATTAAAATTTTTATCAGTATATTATCTTGCTTTATAATTATGTTACAATTTTAATTCTGTAGGATGAATACTTTTTGAACAACAATATATAATAACTTATATTTTGCAACAATTCTGCTGATTTTATCTAAACTATATCTCTTTTATTATTTGACCACTCAGGGTGACTGCCATGTGAATTTATTTCATAAACCAACAAATTTAAGTTGAAAAATTAGAAATTTTATGTACTGGCTCCTAGTTTATACTCAAAAAAGTGTCAAAATGAAGGAAGGTCGTACATGACGGATGAATATTTCCCACAAAAGAAATTTCCTGAATGGTAAAACATAAATAGCTCAGGAAACAGTAAGTCCCCAGTGGAACTGTCCAGATTTTTTTTTTGGATGACGATGTGTTGGAAATCAAACAAGGCAACCCCAAATCCATTTTTGGAAACATATTTTAAACAAATGAAATGAGGTAACAATTTAAACATATATTGATAATCTTGGATCGCGGCTTAGTTACGGGGGTTTTCTTTTTCCTTCTACATGCCTAAAATCACCCTCAATGCATCAACAAGATCAAATCTACTGCGCCTTAAGTCAGAAAATGCGTTATTTAACTGAAACCTTTCGAAAAGAAATATTAATGGTGATTGGTTACGGAGGTAAATGTCGATCCCAAGCAGAAATGTTTAACCTTTTTAATACAAAGTACCCCGAGCTACCACCACTTTTTAGGGAATATATATATATATATATATATATATATATATATATATATATATATATATATATATATATATATATATATGTGTGTGTGTGTGTGTGTGTGTGTGTGTGTGTGTGTGTGTGTGTGTGTGTGTGTGTGTATAGTAGAAAACGTTACATCCAATGTCAAAAACTCCACCCATTTCATTGACCTTCTGCAAAACAACACCATTTCTCAAAACGACATCCTAGTTAGTTTTGATACAGTATCCTTATTCACTAATATATCTCTATCTGAAACATTTGACATTCTCAAAAATAAACACAATATTTCACACGATACCTTAGTTCTTCTAGAGCACTTCATATCTAACACTTATTTCCTTTTTCAAAACAAATTTTACAAATAACTTCGAGGTGCTCCAATGGATTCACCACTCTCTCCTGCATTGGCTAACATTTTCATGGAAAACTTCGAGACACAAGCCGTCAATTCAGCCCGATTTAAACCAACCTGCTGGTTAAGATGCGTTGACGACATTTTCGCTGCTTGGCCACACGTTAAAGAATCTCTAGACGAATTCCTTTGTTACCCAAATAACATCAACCCCCAAATCCAGTTCACTATGGAAATAGAAAATAATTTTTCTTTGCCTTTCTTAGATGTACGCATCACTAAAAACCCAGTCAGAGGATTTGCTTACACTGTGTACCGAAAACCAACCCACACTAATCGTTATCGCCCAATCTCACCATCACCCATCGCAACTAAATTCCGTGGTTCGAAGACTAGTAACACGATCCCTTAGACTAACGGACAACATCAATAAACAAACAGAATTAAACTTTTAAGACAGACATTTCTAGAAAACGGATACGACAACAATCACATATTAGGAAACATTAGAAACGCACAACAACAAACCACTATGCCACAACAAAAACAGACAGAGTCTACACAACAACACACAGCGTTTTTACCATACAGGTGTCAAGGTGTCACAGACAAAATCAACCGAATTTTTACAACCCATAATATCATAACCATTTTCACAAGAGAGCAAAAACTGTGAAATCTTATAAAAAGTACCAAGGATTTGATTCCAATCAAATCCCACGGAGTTTAGGAAATTCCTTGTTCCGACTGTTCCCGAACTTATGTAGGAGAAAAAATAGACACATCCACGATAGTTTACAATTTCAAAAACAGAATTATCCGCGAAGCGATCGAGATTGAAAAACGTACCGATTGTTTAAACAAGAGAGATGATGGTCTTTGTTTTCCGAATACTTGGAAACCTATTATATCTTCATTATAAACACAAAAAGACAACAAATTAAATAGGCAATTTTATGGCCCTATTACCTGACTTAACAAATACCTGCAATACTCTCAATCCTTTAAGTACCGTGACGAAAGACCCTGAGTTAATTGACCGTCACGCGACTAATTACACTGATATCGAAGCAGGTAGACGAAACGATACATACAATACAGGACTTGCAACGAACTGCCCGATCTCTCTGAGGCCTAGGGTTGAACACACTGAGACCTTAAAGACGATCTCCGGCGAGATTTGGGGAGTAGGCTGATTGAGGCCCCGTAATCAATCTACAACAACCCAACTCACCTTTGTCCACCTCTCTAAGGGTAGGCAGATTAAAGCCTTAGAGTTCATGTCTTTACATATTTCCTTTACCTCTTGAAAATGGCAAAACAGGAGCCGAAACGTCGAGTTTTAATAAATTCTGGACCGGATTAAACCAAAGTACCAAGTATATAAATTATATATATATATATATATATATATATATATATATATATATATATATATATATATATATATATATATATACAGGGTGTCAGTTGATTGTAGCGGGACTTTACCATCAGATAGAAGATAACTTTTTATCACTAAAAGTTCGTATAAACACATATCGTAAGATTACAAGATACAGGCGGGCGAAAATAAAAAAAATAATTAATAATCTTTTATTTTGTAAACGCGCCGTTCAAAAACATATTAATTTTATTATAGCATACTACTTGGTATTCAAAGGCTGATATACCCAAGAAAAAATTAAGTGCCTCACGTTGTCATTGGCGTAGATACAGGGGGTATGCAAAAATTTTTATCAACAAAAAAACTCATTAGGCGTTGACAATGTAATGTTTTCATTTAATAAATCATCACAGAATTTAATTTAATACAAAAAAGGTGCTCTTGCTTCAATTCCACACGTGCAGCCGTTTTCGAGAAAAAACGAAATCATCAAAACAAGCCTGAAAAAAACGGAACAAAAATGACACCAAAGAATTAGGATGAATTGATATTCATCCTAACATAAATTTGCCTAGTGGACTGTGATCAATTCACTAGGCAAATTTACAACATATGTTCAAAACAAGACCCATTTCTTTCAATGCACAATTGAAATCTTTTTCGAACTGACCGTAGCGAAAAAACGTAATAATCCAAACAAGTCTGAAAAACGTAACTAAAATGAAACAAAATATTTAAAGGGTTTCTTTGACAATGTTGCCGTAGTTACCTTGACTGCGTTGCCTTAGTTATCTTATTAACTTCTGACAGGGACAATTTATGTGTACTGACCTTGTTACGTTCATTATTTATAACCATGATATAATGATTTAGAAGAGATATGATATTGCGCATATGCCGCGCCCCCCTCCTATGACGTCACGTGGTCAGTAACGTTACAGAAGTCCAACTACACACTTAAAACAAAGTCATTCTCAATCAAACAGTTTCTATACGTCAGTTTAATGCGGTTGAAGTTACGCCTATATTGTCTTTTTCAGATAATAAAGATCGCAACACTAAATTTAATCTTTTTCATTTTTATTACTTCCAACTGTATGCACTTAAATATTAGTAAAATAGGTAATTTGTTAAGAGGTTGTGATGAAACGTCAAACCCCACTGCACGACAGCGTATTATTGTTGCATGGGACTCACTACTTGACACCATGCGCGTGACAGGTCTAAAAATAGGTAGTCTGAATACCATACACAGAACACTCCCTATAGAAGTTTCACCTAAATGGAGCTAACCTGGACTTTATTAGGGCTCTAGTTCGGACATCGCATATAGTAGATGTCGCTAGTAGTGCTACAATTCTACTGAACAAGCTGTTCAGTGCGCCATTTTATCATACATTCAAAATTCAAATGTTTTGAATGCAAAAACATTTTTGTTCGGTTCTAGTTCTTTCATTGTATAATTATAATACAAGTTTGTTGCTAAACGTTTCTTTTAATTCAGTTTACCTATATTTATTAACTTTTAGTGGATACTTTACAATGTTTTCATTGTTCGTCGGTTTTGTGTTTTAGAGGTGCGTTTTTTTTTTGTGAATCAAAATATGATCGTTTTCATAAGCTTTGTGTTTAAACAATCATGTAATTTCAATTCTATTTTCAGTTTTCCTATCAAAAAAGCAAGGTGCTTTCATAGTTCAAGGTGTTTTGGTGAAACATAATTACAACTGTTTTAGTTTTCAGGCAAGTTTAGAACGTTTTAGTAGTTCATAGGTTATAAATAAATAATGTGTGGATATAAATGTGATACCAACCAAGAAAACGATTTATTGTTAATTGTGTTCCGGGGTGCCTGGAATTATTTAGCAAAAGACATCGTTTCTCGTTGAAATCATCTGAAGACCATTTTCATAACTAGGTGAAAGCTGTACAAAACCCTAAGATGCTTGGTTTATATCCACAAGCCATTTACGATAGATTTTATATTTGTGATCATTTCGTTGAAGAGTATAAAGTACCTGAAATGAGAAGAGGCCTGAAAAGAACTGCTGCTCCCATATTACATCTTCCTTTGAGTAAGTATTCATATATTTTAAAGTGCAAATAAAAATGTCTATTTCTATTTATACAACATCTCAGAAGTAAACAATGGATCGGGTGGATTCGGAAGGCGATCAGAAAGCCCGATAGTATACACTGTTGTCAGATGAATATTACCAAGTTTCATTTTAAATAAAGAAGGAAATTAAAGGGTGCACAATTGTTTTTCTAATAAATGACAATATGACGTCATTTATACATACCCTAAAAGAAGGAAAAAACAACCTTGCCATACATTGTAGTCATATGAGCATATAAATGTAATAGTGTACAAGCACCAGACTGCTGTAATATACCTACCTATCGATAAGGAATGGCAATATATACTTCATCTTACTTTTAGAATTAAAATGGTTTTTAAATAAATGTAATAGTAATACTGTTCTAATAAAACGTAAGTGTATTTTATCTTGTTTGATTTTCCATTAATCATATCGATAGTAAAAACTGAAGCTGCAAGTGTTAGAAGGTTCAAATTGCCAATTAATTTTTCCTATGATTGCAAAGCTTAAAACAGGCGTATGTGTGTTATTAAAACATAACTTGTTTTGCTTTCACTATAAAAATCATTAAAAAAATTATTTGACTAATTTAACCTCTTTACTGGCAGTGGTATAAAATTAAATAGAATTTATTTGGATTTGCTAAATGAAAATGAAATCAAATTTCCCGCGTGTGACTAAAATTCATCGCATCCGCCAGAGGCGCTGCAATATTGTTCAAAACGTTAGCATTGGCGTTTCCCTTCTATAGGGGATGTTCTGTGATACCATATCTCCCGTTATTTGTATCATGGTTTATAACAACTGTTGAAATCGTTCCATACGTTTCATACTATTTGAAGTTTATTGTTTTTACGACCTAAAGTTTACACACGTCATCTGAGACGACCATATAGTAAAAAAAATAACTGTGATACTGAAACAAATCCTATATAATGACAACACGGGACACTCCTGTGCTTTAGCATTGGTGATATTTGTGACAAGTACACTAGCGCCACCTCGCGTGAAGCACTGACAACTGACCGGGTAATTTGAATTGTATATTTACCTGCATATTCTTGATTTAGACAATTGGTTTATTATAGATGAATATAAAAACTGATACATGACAAAACAGTGAAAATTTTCTGATTATATAGTTATAAATAGAATTTGTATCAACAATCAGCTTGAAACCTAAATTAATTCAGCATGATTAATTCTGCAAATTTCTCTTGCCCATAATCTTATTTCATCATAATTTAAAGTACTACCTGGAAACCGTCGTTAAAATACTATTTAAACTGTAGGTATAGGAATATACTGAAAGCTGTTTCTGATGATATTAAGTTACAATCTGTACTTACCTATAAATAATTGTTCTAGGTATAAATGGTAGCACAGTACTTAATTTGTTATATCTCTACGTGAAAACTGTCTTGTTAATTTAATATTTTAAAATATGTAACTGATATACTTAGTACATAATTAAGAAATTGTGCAGATGAAAGGTGAGACTAACTCTTACTTCCGTGAATAAATCTATTATAGGGCTGAATCTGCTATTTCTACTTGTCTCTTTAAAAACTTGTCTTGGGAAGATAATTAAAAGCCTTTACCAAGTAAAATAATTTTAAATGTGAAAAAATGTGACAATTTATGCCATGCTGAAATAAAAAAGGACACAGAAGAATATAGAAAAACTGTTTTCTTATATCATTTATTATTAATGCAAAACTTTTTTTTGCCTTGATATTTCTTTTTTTTTTGATGAAGACAAGTTATGATTGAAGACTTTCAACCATCCGTTTACAAAGTTTATCTATAAATAGGTACATGATGGTAAATATTACGCAATAAATTATCTTCTGCGAACTGTACATATTGGCATAAATGTGATTCTGAATTTTTCTTCTGCTTCAAATTATATTCACGTTTCGCCATCCTTTGGAAACCTATGAAATGTCTTTGATAGATTTAGCACGTTATAAGTCGAACAATTATAGATTACACACACCGAACCACTAACATTCATTGTAAAAAACACAGCTCAAACTTAATTATACACAGTTAAACACCAGCAATTGCTAGTGTTACACGTTCTCGAACGACGTAACATCAGTACTATCCGCTAGGGGCGCTGATATTCTTGAAACACGAAATCAGCCAGTGTGTCCTGTATTGTCATTATATAGTATTTGACTGAAATATCCGACATATTACCAACTTAATTTTAAAGTAGTATTTTACTGGAAAGAAAGCATATAATGGTGGAAAATGACAGTTCAATAGCAATATTTGGCAGCTATAAAGCAGGATGCTGCAGTAGGAAATTGTATCTTCTGCAACCACAGGCAACATAGGATTATTTGTATGATAAAAAAAAACAATTATTTTCAAATATACTGCTATAAATACTATTACTATACTACAGACACAAAGTCAATGAAGACAAAAAGAAATATACCACTAGGATGGTTGCAATATACCTTAGAAAGTTACGATGGCTTAGATTTTATGAATATCGTCTCAGTCTAATTTTTTTATTTTTCAAAGTATGAATGCCCGACAGATCGGAATACAATTGGCAAGAGACTTATATCAAGTTGAGAAAAGGTGGATTTTAAGAAGGTTTAAGAAAAACGCAGAGAAAAAATTATGTTTAATACACATTAAATACTAGTAAGTAATACATACCCACAACCCAGCTTGGATCTGGGAGCAACCATAATGCTAATCCTGACGTCATGCACCTTTTCTCCCAACTGAGGTGACGATCTTAAGGAAGAATTGTTGTCGGTGATGATCTGCCAACTCAAAGAATCTGTCTTTCTACTGGAAAAATATAAAATGCAAATAAGTTTAGTAAAAAAAGTCTGGACGCAGCAAGTACGTTATGGTAGTGAATTTTAATAAAAATGTTTTTAATGGCAAATATGACTCTTCAATGCAAGCACGCATCAATTTGGTTACCAGTATAACATATACAGGATGTGGCGCCAAGACTTTTAGTTAGCTGTTTCTCAATAACTAGTCCGTTTTGAAATTTGAAAATTTACACACATGTTTGAGACAAATTCCAGTTTAGTGAAAATAATTTACTTTATGTCAGACTTCCGGTTTAACCGGAAGTGGCCATCAACTTGCTTATTTTAAATAGAGAGAAGACTCAGTTTTTGCGCAGGTGACCCTCAGACTGGCAACTAAACGACACGTTTGATAGCGTTTCTTTTAAATACACAGGGTTATATAGCCGTGCCATTTGGTAAAATTGAAATCACAATTACTCGCTAATTTCAAATGGAACACCCTATATTTTATGAGCTATTTCCGTTTGCATACGGTTTCCCTTTTAACGTGTATTAGCATTCCCTATACCCAAATTCCAGCGTTTCCCGAATATTGCAATTTTATTGGATTCACTTAATTCAAATTGTCACAATAGATTTAAAGCAGGCTTTGGAAGTTGATAATATGATGGTTGACATCTATACCTCAAACCAGCGTGAAGCGAAGCTTATTGTCATAAAAATCGAGATACTATCAGTCAACGCGGTGCAAAAATGGCAATTTTGCAGTACACAAATGACGATTTTTGGAGCTTCCAATTATTTATGGTGAGTGCCAATGAATTGTGGGCCGAACATGTCGTGCATTTGCAGAAAAGTACCCGAATAAACCGAAACCCACCCACGACATGATAAAGAGGTTGCTGCAAAATTGTTCACAGCATGGAAGTTTTCGCCCAAAAGTACACAAGCGTAAGCCACTCGTCGATAACGAGGTAAACGAAGTGAACGTATTGGCATTTTTTGTTGCTGATCCCAAGGCATCTATCAAGGATTACGAAAAAGAATTACGCTTGTCAGCGAGAACGATTCACAGAATTTTGAAAAAGCTTCATTGGAGACCCTTCTCTTACAACCCGATACATGGTTTGCAATCAAACGGTATTCCTAAACGTGTTGAGTTCTGTTAATGGTTTCTATTGAAAACATAAGAAGATGAGAATTTCTGCAAGAGAATTATTTGGTGCGATGAGGCGAAATATTTTAAAAATGGCATGTACAATCGCCATAATAGTCACTTCTGATCAGGTGAGAATCCCCATGTTTCCAGGGTCAACTATATCCAAGACACGTGGTCATTAAATGTGTTTTGTGCAACTAAGAACGATAAGATTTTTGGGATTAAAATATACGATAAAAATTTCATTGGTGTGAGTTATAATGATATTTTGCACGAAGTGATTCTAGTTTCTCTTAACACATTAAGTTTAGAAGAAGCTAGAACAAGCTGGTGTTAGCAAGACGGAGCTTCACCCAACAGTTTCTATTTGGCTCATGATTTTTGCACCAACATCTTGAAGACAGGTGGATTGCCAATAACGACCCACATAGATGGACACCACGGTCCCATGTCTTAACGCCTCTGGAGCATCTGGGGCTACATCAAAAATATAGTTTACCACGAACCTGCCACCACAAAAGAAGACATGGTAGGTAGAGTTTTGCGTACCTTTAATTCACTGAATTCGAGACAAATCAGAAAGGCTACGAACCATAACATTATGAGACGAATAACAAAATGCCTCCATGTCAGTGGGAGTAATTTTGAGCATTTGTTATAAGTTCCATAATTTTTTTATTTGTTTTTGTGTTTTAGTTTTCCACTAGCTATTAGTTAAGTTCTGTACTCATTTATAATAAATAACTACCTACCTTGTTGAGTTGTATTTTGGTTTAACAAGTTAGCTGACAACACATTGATTTTACAGAACTAAACATGGGAAATGCAGCGATTTGGATGCAAATACAAAGTGTTTTTTACGCGAGAAGGCCCAACAAATGTTATGTTCTCATTCGCAAGAGGTGGGACTTGACATGTAGACGTCAACAAGCATATTATCAAGTTCCAAAGCCTGCTTTAAATCTATTGTGACAATTTGAATTAAGTGAATCCAATAAAATTGAAATATTCGGGAAACGGTGGAATTCGGGTATATATAATACTAATACGCGTTGAAAGGGAAACCGGATGTGAACCGAAATAGCTCATAAAATATTTGGTGTTCCATTTGAAATAAGCGAGTAATTGTGATTTGAATTTTACCAAAAGGCACGGCGAATTCCTATCACCCTGTATATTTAAAAGAAACGCCATCAAATGTCGTGTAGGCGCCAACCTGAGGATCATCTGTGCAAAAACAGAGTATTCTCAGTTGTATTTCCACAGAGAGACAGCGTGCAACGTTCACCTTAATTTTCGCGAAAATTTAAAAAAAAACCGAATAATTTCGAAAACGGTTGATTTTTCACATATGGTATATTAGTAATAATTTATCTCAAATTCAATGTACAATTTGAAAATATAAAGAAAATCACCATGTTGTCTTCAAAATAAGCAAGTTGATAGTCACTTCCGGTTAAACTGGAAGTCTGACAAATTAAACTATTTTCACTGAACTGTAATTTGTCTCAATCGTATGTGCGTAAATTTTCAAATTTCAAATCGGAGTAGTTATTGAGAAACGGCTAACTAAATGTCCTGGCGCCACAGCCTGTGTAGTAGAAACAATATACCATATTTTTCAAAATAACTTACTGTTTGAATATGTGTAAAAAATTTCCGAAAATACACTTAAAATATTTCCGACAAAACTAGTTTCCCAGACAACTAACCTTAGGTTATTAGCAAATTGAGTTATTGAAATGTGAAGTATTTAATGAAAATTGGGCATGCACCATATTTCGATAAGAAATGCAAAAATTCAATAATATAAGGGTGTTCGAAAAAAAAATTATAGGCATCACCAATCTCAAAATATATTTATAAGATGCAGCTCAAGACACCTTATAATTACCGGATACAATTTTTTCTCGTATCTTGTATAATAAGCTGTAGCGTAGAAATGCGTCACCCATATATATATATATATATATATATATATATATATATATATATATATATATATATATATATATATATATATGTATGTATATATATGTATATATATATATATATATATATATATATATATATATATATATATATATATATATATATATATATATATATATATATATATATATATATATATATGGCGTAAAAAATTAATAAAGCTGAATATATCCGTTATTATACAAGCAACGAAAAAAATTGTATAGATTAATTATAGGATGTCTTGAGCTCATCTGGAAAAATTATTTCTACGATCACGGGCTGGCCCATAAGTAGTTGGTGAAACAGATTTCCGTTTTTTTAGTTGTTCAGCCTTATGTTATTGCATTTTTGCATTTTTCATCGAAATATAATGCATGTTTGTAAGAAAAGAAATTCAGGACGCAGCAAGTTCGTTATGGTAGCGAATTTTCATTAAATGCTTCAAATTGAAATAGCTCAATTTGATAGTAACCTATAAGGTTCGTTGGCCAAAAAACAGTTTTTTCTGGAACATTTTAAGTTTACATTCGGAAATTTTTGTACATTTTTAAACAATAAAGTTATTTTCATGAAACATGGTACATTGTTTCTACTATATAGGTTATACTGGTAACCAAAGTTGATTCCTGCTTTCTTAAAAAAAAACACATATTTGCTATTAAAAATATTTTTATGAGAATTTACTACCATAACGCACTTGCTGCGTCCAGTCTTTTTTTACTATTTCAAATGCCAGCAGACTACGACTTATAATTATGTAAAACAGGTTAGTTTATGAAAACCTTGTACTACTGGAAACTTGACTCATTTTGTAATTTTTGAAATAATGAATATTTATTTGAATCTGTTTGTGGTTGAGCTCGACCCTTAATTACTTTAAAACAAACTCTAGAGTTTTGTTTGCCATTTTACAATTGTTGCAAAATAAAGTTTTGGTATATTTTTCATTTCAATATTAACTAGTAAATATCAAAGCTAATAAAGATCTATACGAATATTGTCTCACGATCATCGTAAATAATCGTCAATGATATTAACTTTCACATTTTATCTTAATGAAATGTATTAAATTGTTACATCCTTGACATTCATTCTCTTTCGAAGATCAGTAAATGTTGAATAACACTGATTTTTGTAAATTTCGGATAGTCATTTGAGAATCTGGTTATAGATTTGTGTTTGTTGTTTTTATCTTCGAATATTCATCTACTAAAAATACATACATTCTGTCTATAAAGTAACGCAAAGGTTAAATAAAATTGAAAATGGCCATTATTGAGGAAAATTCCAAAACAGAGCGATTTTTATTACAAAAACTAACTTTTTGATATAAAAGTCTGACAACTATCGTCACACCTCTTCAAAGGGTAGCTGCCCTTTATATATTTTGAAATTTGATGGTGTTTAGTGTGATACATCTATTTAAAGCTAATCAAATTCTCTTTTTAGCAACACCATTTTTCTTTGTAGGAATAAAGTAAAGTGAGTAATAACATTTTTATGATCAGTAACACCTAACACAAGTGAAGCCTGTAAAGAATTACATAGTCCAGACTTATAATAATGATTCGATACTTATGATATGATACTTAAATACATCAAAGTATGTAAACAACATTCACAATGTTGATCTTCTTGTACGAAAGGAACTAAACATTTTGTTCGTTACTATGTCGTAGCTGTAACAATCGACTGATTATAACAATTATCTGCTCTGTGAAGTATGTCATAAAAACTAATCAACCATAAGTTTGATAATTTTTGCGATAAAATCTACAGATAATAGTAGTAAATTTACGTTTTGGTTTTCTTGAAAAGTGGACACGTATAATTTTTAACTTTTGCTTTTTCAAATTAATTATTAAATTGTTGGTAAAATGGGTTTATCAATAACTCAAAGAATTGAAGTTCTCATGATGATTGGATATGGTGACAGGAGCCGAACTCATACAGAGGTGTGTATTCTGTTTAATACTAAATATCCAGATATGTTTATTAATCAATCAAGAGTGAGTCGAATAGATAACAAATTTTGAGCAGCGTTTAGCGTGGAAGATCTGCAAAAAAACAGGTCGCCGGTCTATAAGTGAAAAAGTGAAATTAAACGTATTATTGTCAGTGGAAGAGAAGCCCCACAGTAGTGTTCGGCACCTTGGCAGAGACAATAGAATTCCATTTCAGACAGCACATAAAGTATTAAAACTTGAAAAGCTTCATCCTTATAAAATATAGCTTTTGCAAGAATTATACGATGCCGATCCAGAATCAAGGATGCCGTTTTGTGCAACACTAATGGATAAATGTAATGATAACTATTTGCAAGTACCGAATATTCTCTTTTTGGACGAATCTACTTTTACACCATATGGAGAAGTTAACCGTTACAACTGCAAATACTGGGCAAGGGAAAATCAAAATTGGATGCGACAGTATCACACACAATATCCCCAAAAGGTAAATGTTTGGACGGGAATTTTTAGGACTAGGATTATTGGTCCCTACTCCCTACCCTTTCAAGGGAACTACTATATCGACAATTTTTATAGCAATACCTTATTCCGACGTTATTCAACTTATTTCTTGATGAACAGAATGCTGGTGGGACACTTCTGGTATCAACAAGATGGTGCCCCCGCGCATTATGACGTTAACGTTCAACACTATCTGGATCAACAATGTTCCAACAGATGAATTGGCAGGCGTGGTGCAATAGAGTGGCCAGCAAGATCACCTGAATTAGCACCCTTCTTTTCTATGGGGTCATTTGAATAATGTTGTATTCAAAAGTAAACCAGATACTATCGACGGATTAAAAACAACAATTAGAACTGAATGTATCAACATTTCTCCAGAGATTATAAACAAGAATTTGTTACCCATTAGGGACATTGTCAGGCACAAGAAGGCGGGAATATCGAACATTTGATTAGATAAGTCTGAACTATGTAATTCTTTATAGACTTCACTTGTGTAATGTGTTACTGATAATTAAATGTTCTTACTCACTGTATTTTACATCTACAAACAAAAATTGGTGTTGCTAAATAGAGAATTGGATTAGCTTTAAAAATACGTACACCCCGTATAATTTAAAAAGTGTAGCTACCCCACGAAGAGGTATAACGATAGAGGTTAGATTTTTATATCAAAAAGTTAGTTTTGAAAAATAAAAATTAACCTGTTTTTGATTTTTCCCTAATAATGGGCATTTTCAATTTTATTGAATTTATGCCTTACTTTATAGACACCGTGTAAATATCAAAATACTTACTCTTTAACTGGGATCATTCCAACACCTGAAAGAAAAATAAAGAAAGTTAGTAAGATGTATTGAACGTTAACAATAACAAGAGATAACTAATAGTTTTTATTTATTTAATAAATATTATCAGCACTTAAAAAAGACAACGTGTCTCAAACACCAACACTTTATAACTTTGACAAAAAATACCACTTTTATAGTTTCCTAAATAGCTAAAGATTACACAATGCGTTTTCGAAGTAAGGAATAAATTCATTTTTAGTGAATTTTCGTAGAAAAAATTCACTAATGAGAAGATCCCGACTTTTGAACTTTTGAAAAAATTTTGCGAATGAGCGCGAACTACGACCCCCAGAACCCATATCCAGGGTCAGTTTCAATTTTTATATATATATATATATATATATATATATATATATATATATATATATATATATATATATATATATATATATATATATATATATATATATATATATTGCTATAGATAGCAAATATTTGAGAAAATTAGAAATATTATTGTGGAGTAAAACGGGCCAATGTACATACATAAAATTTATACGTCCCAATATTTAAATGCCCTGTATAATTGAGAGTGTAAAATATTGTAGGTTTAAATAAGAAAAAAGCATTAGGTAGAAGAATACAGAATAATGATTTCTTTTTACATGTAGTACATTTTAAATTTCACGAAGCAAAAGTCGTTAAAATACAATAGAACTCAGAATAATAGCCTTGTTTTTATTTATAGAATTTTAATAGAATATAACGATTTTATTTTTATCCTTAGGCAGTAAGTACATTTACTATATTATACATTTATAATATTAACTTAAAAATAAGTTTTTTGTAAATACCAATTGTAAGAAAAGACGCGGTGTTAGTTGATAAGGATAGTTTTTTTGTGTGGTTGTTTTAAAAGAGTGCAAAGAACAAAAAGTTGGACAATGGAAAAACGCAAAGCCTATGAACTTTGTTTTACCCGAGGTACAGGAGAAATGTTTTTTTGTAACACAGGTATAGTTTATTTAAGGAGTCGACGGCAGGTCGATAGGGACGATTCGTAATTAAACTACCACAAGTGAAACTTGAAATTCGTTGACGTGCGACGACACGGTAAAATATGGAAGTTGAGAATTAAACGTAAAAAGCAAGTGCCTCTTAATAAAATCATATTCAATTTTTGTGTAAAGAAAATAAAAATAAATATCTGGTACACGGTTTGTTAAGGCCATTTTAAGTAAAATGGAAATTAATTAATAATCACAAGCAAGCTACTAAATCCAAACAGTAGATCAAATGGAAAGCAATAAGTACACATCAAATGGAAGAAGCAATTAAGACATCATTCAGTAAGTAGTTTTATGAACTTTATCGTAATAAATGTGCTGATTCTTTTTCAATAGTGTGAATAGTTTTTAAGGATATTTTTATCCCATTGATGATTTTAATGTACATTTAGTTCACTAAGGGGGATATTAGATAAAGGCCGAATCACCATATTATAGTTAGGTAATTCATTGTATTAAATAAATTTGATTTGTATTGATTTATCGACAATCTGTGATGATAAATTTGATATACATTGAACACATTTCGGCTGTTGGACGTTCTTCGAGGAATTCTGTGGTTTCTTTTGGAGGTTCTCAAATAATGAATACTAGCAAAATTCTTGGCAATTTTAGGACGGCTTGTCACACAACCAAACAGTTAAAAGATACTATTGACCTTGGGGTGTTGAAGCGATTCTACTTTGCACACATGCACTCGAGAATCTCTTACATCAATCTATGGTGGGCTCCCACTGCTGACATTGCGAGGGCGTTGACAATGCAAAAAAGGGAAACTAGTTTTATGACGGGAAACACTATGCAAACCAGCTGTAGAGGCCATTTTCCCCTTCTGTAAATAACGACTGCATCTGTATGTATATTTACCAACTTTTACTATATGTAAAACAAAATAAAAATTTCACAGAAAAACTTCATACAACAACTTTTTTATGAAAGTAGTCCATGATATAGGTCGATTAGAGTACATTCTTTTAAAACTGCCTTAAAAAAAATGCTAATTGGCAAAGCTGCTTCATTTGCTGCTTTGCACCCATCTGTTCAATAGACAATTTTGTTAAGCTTTGGGCCAGTTTCTCCCACGTATTCCTCCTGGGTAGGGATAATTAAGTCGTAAGGTTAAACGTACGATAAGTTTTCTTTACCCTGTCTGAGATCATACATTAGGATTCTCGGTAATTGTCGCTAACATGGTACAATCGCCCTCCCCTGATGTGTCGCTCTTCTCTGATTCTGTTTTCAGCCTATAGTCCCCTTCAATTGCATTTGTTCTTACTACACCAGGCTGCTTGTAAGTGTAAATGGAAAACTCTAAAAACGATTTTTATAACATTCTTTTTAATTTCCACTTATTTGTCAAAACTATTGCCAATTATTAAAGTAAACATTGTAAAAACCCATCGAAGCAAACAAGTCGTATCAATAGTACCCATTTGGTAGTAAATCAGTTCCTACTTAACCTAAATTTTATACTTAAAATCATTTTTTCGTAAAGTTTACTTAAAACATTAACTACTGAAGCAATCCCAAATTTCGAGTTTTGAAAAAAATTTCTTCAAATGACACTGATAACTCAAAAAATAATAGGCCGATTTTGATCAAATTTGGTGAGTACTTTTCCTTTGTAAGTGGCTTGGATTAAGTTGGTTTTCCAGAAAAATCGGCAAAGTTTTCCCCGGACATGCATTTTCGGAAAAGTTTTATATCTCAGAGAATAACAAAGTTATAACAACTAAATTTAGTACGCGGTCATAAAAAGTAAACTAGGCGCGAAAATTTAGATCTGTACGTTAAAAGGAAAAAAGTTATAGGCATTTAAAGAAAACTTTTTTTGTGGTTTTCGTCTTGAAACGTTAAAGTCAGCGATTTGAAACGTCAAAATTGGCAACTTTTAGGCAAAGAACCTGAAACGAATACGGGCTATGTAGTGAAATTTTCGCAAGAAGAGTGTTTTACAGCCCGTTAAGTTGCGGCTTCAACCATTATTGTCATTCATTTTGATAAAATATTTCCACAAAATCATTTAAAATAGACCATTTTCTCTGACGCTTTGGCAGTAGTTTTAGTTAGAGTTGATGGTCTAACAGTCTACAATTTTTGTTCGAATCTTCGTAGAAAAAATTGCTATTGAGGAGACTACGACTTTTAATTTTGAAAAGATTTCTTGAAACGAATGCTAACTAGGCCCCCTAGAGCCCTCATCCAATAGTCGCGGAAATAGGGCGACGCTAAAGTAAAAAATAAACATATCTGGGGTTAGGTTCAGTTTTTAACTCTTTGCCTAAGAACCTCGGTGGTTCAGGGGTAAGAACGTGTGCCTCTGAACCGAAGGGTACCGGGTTCGATCCCAGGGTACTCCTTTCACTTTTTCAGTACAAACTGTAAAATTAACATCAACCGAGGTTCTGGCATTGTATTTGAGCAAGTTGAATGTCTGCACGTTCCGCCCTTTGGAGGGGGCTTAAGCCGCCGGTACCGTGTCCATGCAATGTTGGGCACGTTAAAGATCCCTACCCTCCTTACAGAAAGGCAGGGGTTCGGCAAAATTTCCAAGGTAGTGAGGTGAAACTGCTCCCTGGAGTCGGTGATTGGCCATAGTCGCGGAAATTTGGCCGACGTTAAAGAAACAAAACACACACGCAAATACGGACTATGTGAAGAAAACGTCAAGAAGAGTGTTATACAAACCCTTAGCTTTCAGCTTCAACCGTCATTATCCTCCATTTTACTAAAATATTTCCAGAAATTTCATTTCAAATAGACACTTTCTCTGATGCTTCGGCGGTAGTTTTAGTTGAGTTTATGAGGAGACTTTCACTTTTTATCTGTTTACATATATATATATATATATATATATATATATATATATATATATATATATATATATATATATATATATATATATATATATATATATATATATATATATATATATATATATATATATATATATATATATATATATATATATATATATATATATATATATATATATATATATATATATATATATATATATATATATATATATATATATATATATAGGGTGACGCATTTTTACGGTAAAGCTCAATATAATTGTTATTACACAACATACGAGAAAAAGTTGTATACGTTAATTATAGGATATATTGAGCTGCATCTTATAAAATTATTTTGACAATCACAGGGTTGCTTATAAGTCGCACAAACTGTAAAATTAACATCAACCGAGGTTCTGGCATTGTATTTGAGCAAGTTGAATGTGTGCACGTTCCGCCCTTCGGAGGGGGCGTAAAGCCGTCGGTCCCGTGTCCATGCGATGTTGGGCACGTTAAAGATCCCTACCCTCCTTACAGAAAGGCTGGGGTTCGACAAAATTTCCAGGATAGGGAGGTGAAACTGCTCCCTGGCGTCGGTGATTGGCCGTAGTTGCGGAAATAGGCCGACGTTAAAGAAACAAAACACACACACACACACAACTATTTACCTACATTAAAACAGGGTGACGCATTTCTACGGTAAAGGTCAATATATCGGTTATTATATAAGATACGAGAAACAGTTTTATGCGTTAATTATGCTGCATTTTATAAAATTATCTTCACAATCACAGGATGGCCCATAACTCGTTGGTTATACAAATTTTCTTTTTTTTTTCGAACACCTCTTATATTATTGCATTTTGAATTTTTCATCTAATTATAATGCATGTTTGCAGTGAAAAAATTGCTGGCGTTCATCGCTTTTAAGTTAATTCAATTGTCTTCCAACTTTTTACATTTTTGGCACATATCAAAAATTATGATACGGCGTTTTTACCAATCGCTTAGCAGAGTTCCCTAAAAGTGACGCATTCAGAAAGGTCTTCGTTTATTTTATTCGTCGAAAAAATTGAATGCCGTCTACAGGGCCCTCTCAAATAGTGACTGAATTTAAAAAAATCAAATTGCCGTAACTCAATTTTTTCAAATAGAACAGCCTATATTGTGTGTTTGAGAAGTGAATGGCATAATAGTAAATGTTTAATATGTTATTGTAAATAAAAATGCTTTCGGATTTCCGTGAAAAAATGCGTTGTAAATTTTTATGCCAAATTTTTTTGCGAGTTTCGTCGAAAAGCTTTTCAGGGGCAAATAGCATAAAGCGATTCGTTGGCCAGGAAAATCGTACCAGCTTTTTCGGGAACATTTTAAGCTTGTTTTCGGATGTTTTTTTTTACTTTTTCACACAATAAAGTAATTTTGATGAAATATGGTGCCTTGTTTCTACTATATACGTTACACTGGTAACCAAATTTGATACCTGATTTCATTAAAAAGAGACATATTTGCTATAAAAAACATTTTTAAAGAAAATTCACTACCATAACGCACTTGCCGTAGGCATTTGAAATGTGCAGTTATTTAAAAAAGTACGGACGCAGAAAGTGCGTTACGGAAGTGAATTTTCATAAAAATGTTTTTAATAGCTAATATGTCTCTCTATTATTATTATTATTATTATTATTATTATTATTATTATTATTATTATTATTATTATTATTATTATTATTATTATTATTATTATTATTATTATTATTATTATTATTATTATTATTATTATTATTATTATTATTATTATTATTATTATTATTATTATTATTATTATTTATTGACTACAATCATACAGCATGTCTATACAAATAACTCTTCGACTTGTAAAGTATTTAGACATAATTTAGTTAAAGGTCGACCTAAAAATGTTTGACAGCTATTTTCCTAATGCAAGCAGTCATCAATCTCGTTACCGGTATAACTATTTAGTAGAAACAATGTACCGTATTTTATCAAAATAACTTATCGTTTGAAAATGTACAAAAATGTTCCGAAAATAAACTTAAACTGTTTCCGAGAAAACTGATTACCTAGCCAACAAACCTTGGGTTAATAGCAAATTGAGTTATTGAAATTTGAAGCATTTAATGAAAATTCGCTACCAAAACGCACTTACTGCGTCTAGATTTTTTTATTACAATCATGCATCATATTTCGAAAAAAAATGTAAAAATGCAATAATATAAGCGTGTTCGTGAAACTTGTAGGTATCACCAATGACTTATGGGCCAGCCTGTGATGTCAAAATAATTTTGTAAGATGCAGCTCAAGACACCCTTAATTAACGTATACAACCTTTTTTCGTATCTTGTATAATGACAATTAATGGCTTTAATGGGCTAGCACAATTTACTATTATTTTAAAATTAAATATAAGATGTCTGAGTTTTTTTCTTACAAAGTCATTGTAAAAATGATAAACCTGATATTCTGTATGTCTAAAAATACATACCTACCTAAATATGATAAACTTAAATAACTTACTTATTGTGATTAGTTGCATGTTAATATATGAGCAATTTCCAGTAAAATAAGTAAACTATTAAAAAAAACTAAAAACCTAGATTGTGGTTTAAAAGAAAAACAAAATGTCCAATTTTTTTATAATTTCAAAATTTTTCATTAATTTTTTTAATCCTTTTCAAGATAAAATAATTAATTAGATCCATGAAATTGAAATCGATTAAGATCCGAAAACTTCAATACTTTCTGTTACTATGTGATTTATGTTTAACTTATTATTAATTGTTAGGCTTGTTATAAATTCAAAAAGGTCATAACTTTGAATTATAATTTCAGAAATAATAATCTTTTTTTAATCCTTTGCAAGGTTAACCAATTAATTGAATCCGTTAATTTGAAAACCAATATTATCCTAAAATTTCAATACTTTCTGTTACTATGTGAAAAAATCTTATAATAAAAATAGTTAATCTTGTTTTAAGTTCAAAAAAAAACCTAACCTTGAAAGACGAACATAAAAATGCCGTCTTATTTCAATATTCAACGCACTATTATTCACCAAGAGTTAAATTCGGAACATAAGTGACGTATTCCCGCTACATTCTCTGATTGGTCGAGAGTTACCATGCAATCACTTTAATCTATACACTTCTTTACACGTACATGTGTTTTTAGAAAAAAATGAAAAAAAATAAACACAATAAATTACAGGCATTAAATGACAAGACGTCATTCAACTTGCTCAAATACCGAGGTGGTGGTATTATATTTGGGAAAGTTGAATGTCTGCACGTTCCGCCCTTCGGAGGGGGCGTAAAGCCGTCGGTCCCGTGTCCATGCGATGTTGAGCACGTTAAAGATCCCTACCCTCCTTACAGAAAGGCAGGGGTTCGGCAAAATTTCCAGGATAGTGAAGTGAAACTGCTCCCTGGCGTCGGTGATTGGCTATAGTCGCGGAAATAGGCCAACGTTAAAGAAACAAAACACACACACAAACTTACTGGTAGGTTTACGATATAAAAAGTAAACTATACACCAAAATATAGATTTATATGTTACAAGAAAAAAGTTATAATACAATATTTGGCGCCAGAACAATTCTATGAAAATTCACTACCACAACGCACTTGCTGCGTCCAGACTTTTTTTAATGAATTTTTATTCGTCGACTTTCAAGCAGTTACTTTGATTTTATAAGAAAACGCAGTTGCTACATTTTTCATTCATTAGGTTCAATACCTCATGTATCCCAAAAGTAAAGTGGTAGCAATGGTGGGGAAGCTAGCGCCAGACAAGTAGGCCACATGGAGCCATTTTTGCCAAAAGTAAATCTTCGCCCTTCGAAGGGGGCTTAAATCCGTCGGTCCCGTGTCCATACGATGTTGGGCACGTTAAATATCCCTACCCTCCGGAAAATTTTACAGGATAGTGAGGTGAAACTGCTCTCTAACGTCGGTGATTGGCCATAGTCGCGGAAATAGGCCGACGTTAAAGAAAAAAAATGTTACCGTATTCCTCAAAAATGTACCTAAAATTGCAAAATCTAAAAATTTACCCTTGATTCAATTAACACGATCGCTATTTTAGGTGGTTGGCTTTTGCAGACTTTTAAATACACCTATATAATCATTAAGATGAGCTCACGCTTCGCCTGTTTTTCACAAATACTTTGTTACATCCCACTTGTTTTGAAATACTAAGTTTTAAACAATCTCCACAGAGAAACTAATCTTGTTTAGAATTTACGTTTTTAATACGCAACAATGGTTTTCTTGGTCTATGTTGTGCAACACCAAGAGTAATTTTCCCATGTTGTTCTGTGATCTTAATTTAATTTAACTGTGAAGATTTTTTATGTTGCAAAAGTAGCTAACGCATTAAGCCAAATGTCTCGAGAAATTTATCGTTCATAAATAATAATAATAATAATAATAAAAATGTACCTTATCACAATAGCGGTACTAATTGCAAATTAATTGATCGATCTAACATTGTACATAGGTGCTGTAGCTTTAAAGTGATTTGTCAAATTGCATAAACAGTTTTGCAGTTAACTGACGGTCAATTTATACAGTTATGCTTCAATCACAGGATGATTACGTATATTTTACGCTTGGGACCCACTATTAAAAAGTCATGACGCACGAAGTGCGTCATGGTGCAAAATAGGCGTAAAGTGAGAAATTCGGCTGATATACTTAACGTGGTACTCGATTATTTTGTAAGAGGATTATAATTTACTTATGTATTTTAAGCTGTCAACGAGCAATTGCCCAATTAACAGCATATATATATATATATATATATATATATATATATATATATATATATATATATATATATATATATATATATATATATATATATATATATATACATATACAGGCTGTTTCAAAAAACATGCACCATCGCTCGTGGGGCAATTCCTTACTAAAAAATAAGAAAAAAAGTTCCTGTGTACATGGGCCCGCAAACGCATAGTTTCCAATATACAGGGAGTTGAATTTTAATTATTTTTTTTAATTTTTCATAAATAATTTCAAAACCACTGGATTGATTTTAATGAAACTTGGAACTTGAAAGTGTATTATGAAAGTGCATATTTTCAAGTGAACATCTACTTACAACTGCGTCAGTGGCGTGCGTACGGGGTAACTGTAAAAATTCATTTGGGGAAAAAATATGTGCGCCACTGTCTTTTTCCAATTTTGATACATCAGTTATGAAGCTTATTACATAAGCCACAAAAGCTACTTCTTGGTATTTTTTCGTTCAGGGTATCCCTTAGGAGATATGATTAATTTTATAAAAAGGGGCAAAGTACCGATTCGTTGGAGTAATGAAAACAGTAATCGTAAAGTGCCATGAAACTATAATTTTTGACAGTTCTCTAAATTCTACAATTTTGAAGTGCTTTGTAGGCGTCAAAAGAGTTTTCGTGCTATTCTTTAAATTTTGATACGGTGCAGTATTTTCGTTTTTAGTTATTTGTTGATACTGAGCTGCTCATTAATATTATTTCCTCCTCTCAAGATGGTTTTCATTAAGTACACTTCAGCGGATTTGACTGATATGTTGTTAATTTATGGACAAACAAATCAAAATGCTAGACAAGCTGTGCGAGTTTATCAGGAAACTTATCCGCAAAGAAGAATTCCTGACAAAAATATTTTCCCACGTATTGTAAGACATTTGAGAGAAACTGGTTCTTTAAAACCTTTAAAAGCTGACTCTGGACGCAGAAGATACCGCCTAACTGTACGAGTTGAAGAGGCAATATTAAATAGAGTTGAGCGTGATCCTAGTACAAGTACGAGAATTATTGCCACCGAACTGGGTAATATTTCGGCATCATCAGTTCACAGAACTCTGAAGGATTAAAGTTTATATCCCTATCATTTTACACGTGTCCAGGAACTTCTACCTAGAGACT
The DNA here is from genome assembly GCA_964006375.1 of Tillus elongatus. Classification (NCBI taxonomy): domain Eukaryota; kingdom Metazoa; phylum Arthropoda; class Insecta; order Coleoptera; family Cleridae; genus Tillus; species Tillus elongatus. Next base: position 108,410,188 of record OZ023267.1, read on the forward strand.
TTCAACCAAGGGTAATGTTTTGTCAGTGGTTCTTAAACAAACTTAGGCACGACCAACATTTTTCTAAACGTGTACTATTTACTGATGAGGCGTCATTTACGCGAAAAGGTATCGTAAATTTTCACAATTTACATACATGGGCCGATGAAAACCCACACTCTCTAAGAGTTGCAAATTCGCAGTATCAATTTTCCATCAATATTTGGGCTGCTATTATTGAAAATCACATAATTGGTCCTGTTGTTCTACCGAATCGTCTTGACCATAAATCATATTTAAACTTTTTACAAAATGATTTGCCGTTGTTACTACCGCTTTTTATGAGAAATGGTACAATGTGGTTCCAGCATGATGGTGCGCCCGCACATTTTGCAGCAGTTGTAAGAACATATTTAGCCAACACATACGGTCACCGATGGATTGGTCGTGGAGGTCCGGTGTCATGGCCACCTCGATCTCCGGACCTGAATCCTCTCGATTTTTATTTGTGGGGTCATTTAAAAGAAATAGTGTATAAAACACCAGTAAATACACGAGAAGAATTGTTGGGAAGAATAGAATATGCATTTGACAGCATTAGAGAAGATCAAAATATTTGCAGAAGAGTAAGAAGATCTTTGCGCAAAAGGTTAAATAATTGTAACGACGCTAATGGTGGTCACTTTCAACATTTTCTTTAGCTTTGTTATTAAAGTCAATTGAGTAATGTACAAAAAACAAGAGTTTGGAAAAATCATGGTGTCTTTACGATTACTTTTTTCATTTTTTATTTTTATTTTTTATTTATCATTTTTTATCAATGTTTGTAATATTCATTTCAATGTTTATCACCAATAAGTTTTACGTAGGTTAGTTATTTGCACGTTTATTGCTGTAATGTTTACTGTATGTTTTGTTTTTCATATTCTTATGGTTGCAGTAAACATATATTATTATTATTATTATTATTATTACGCCGACTAATCGGTACTTTGCCCCTTTTTATAAAATTAATCATATCTCCTAGGGGATACCCTGAACGAAAAAATACCAAGAGGTAGCTTTTGTGGCTTATGTAATAAGCTTCATAACTGATGTATCAAAATTGGAAAAAGACAGTGGCGCACATATTTTTCCCCAAATGAATTTTTACAGTTGCCCCGTACGCACGCCACTGACGCAGTTGTAAGCAGATTCTCACTTGAAAATATGCACTTTCATAATACACTTTCAAGTTCCAAGTTTCATTAAAATCAATCCAGTGGTTTTGAAATTATTTATAAAAAATTAAAAAAAAATTAAAATTCAACTCCCTGTATATTGGAAACTATGCGTTTCCGGGCCCATGTGCACAGTAACTTTTTTTCTTATTTTTTAGTAAGGAATTGCCCCACGAGCGATGGTGCATGTTTTTTGAAACAGCCTATATATATATATATATATATATATATATATATATATATATATATATATATATATATATATATATATATATATATATATATATATATATATATATATATATATATATATATATATATATATATTGTTCGGAAATATTTCCTCGGTCTTTAATGTGAGACATACTAGGGCCTCGGGTTGAACCGCGTCCAGAATTTATTAAAATACGACGTTTCGGCTTCTGTTTCGGAGCCATTTTCAAGAGGTAAAGGAAATATGTAAGGACCTGAACTCTAAGGCCTCAATCTGCCTACTCCTTAGAGCGGTGGACAAAGATGGGTTGGGGCCTCAACCTGCCTCCTTCCCAAATATCTCAGTGTGTTCAATCCTAGGCCTAAGAGAGATCTGGCAGTTCGTTGCAAGTCTTGTATTGTATGTACCGTTTCGTCTACCTGCTTCGTTATCAGTGTAACTGGTCGGGTCACGGTCAATTAAATAAGGGACTTCCGTCACGGTACTTAAAGGATTAAGAGGATTGCAGATATTTGTTGAATTTATTGTCTTTTTGTGTGTTTGTAATGAAGATATAATAGGTTTCCAAGTAATCGGAAGACGAAGACCATCACCTCTCTTATTTAAACAATCGGGACATTTTTCGATCTTGACATTTGATAGCGTTGATCATGGAATCCTGCCATCCAAATTGGCGGACTATGGTGTAAGCGGTGTAGCCTGGTTTGAGTCATATTTTTCTAACATATGTCAATTTATTGATATGTTATCTGGTGCTGACGGCCTTTATGGTAATAGATCGAAGATATTTTTAGTCAAGTAAAGAGTCCCACAGGGTTCTATATTGTGACCGGTGTCGTTTAATATTTACGTAAATGATCTGGCTGCGTTAACTAATGGCGTTTTGTATGCCGACGAGACTACCATTTTTATTACAGCTAATCCAGATGAAATTGAGACCCACTCCAGTGCTGCCTTGGACAGTCTGTCACGCTGGTTTTTGCAGAACAGACTTATTGTTAATATTGACAATTGATAAGACAGTTTACGTAAGATTTTCTGCTGGGCGTGGAAGATCTGGCCTCCCATGGTTTTGAGGTCGGGAGGCGAAACAATGCAATCCCTTGCTACCCTAAAGTTTCTTAGCAGTTCCACACTATTTATTTGTGTTATTATTCATTCTCTATATATCAGCCAGTTAAAATAATAGTTGATTACAGAAAACTATTACTATACAACGTGTGCTACTTAAACAGACATGTTCTTAAATTATAGTATCTAATTTAAGATGTTCCATTTAGAAAAATTATTCAGTTTATATTTTATAAACACTATGTTCATCTGTTTTTTCAGTGGCCTAAACTGAAAAGAAAATTACCAAAATTTTTATATTCACGATTATCATTCAATATGGAAAAAAATCTCTGGACGCAGCAAGTGCGTTATGGTAGCGAATTTTCTTTAAACTATTTTTAATAGCAAATGTCTCTCTTTGATGAAAGCAGGCATCAAACTCTGTTGCCTGTATAGTAGAAACAATGTACCATATTTCATTGAAATAAATTTATTGTTTGAAAATATATAAACATTTTTCAAAAGTCTAGATACAGCGAATGTATTATGGAAGTGAATTTTCATAAAAATGTTTTTAATAGCAAATGCGAGCAGGCATCAATCTGATTACCGGTATAGCCTATGTGGTAGAAACAATGTACTATATTTTATAAAAATTACTTATGGTTTGAAAATATACAAAAATTTTCCGAAAATAAACTTAAATGTTGGTTTTCTATCCAACAAAGCTTACGTTAATAGCAAATTAAGTTATTGAAATTTGAAGGATTTAATGAAATTTCGGTAAATTTGAATATTAGCTCCCAAACGCTTTTCAACGAATTGTTTTCAGAAACATTATTAGGACCCCACCTGGATGCACAAACCACAAGAAAAATTTCTTGTTCACACCCTCCAAAGAAGTTATGGGACTGGGAGTGAATAGGGGTGGTGTGCGGGGTAGGCAGGGTTTAAGGGGGATATGACTTCAAGATGTGAAAAAGACAGCTTTCAAGCCCGCTTTATTCGAATTTTCTGCTCATATTTACTTTTTACTACCTACCCCGCTCAGCACCCCTACTCACTCCTGGTCCCGTAACTTCCCTGGGGAGGTGTGAACAAGAAATGTTTCTTGGGGTTTGTGGATCCATGGGGGGTGGGGGGTGGTTGGTGATCAGGTTTCTGAAAACAGTTTTTTGAAAAGCGTTCTGGAGTTAAACTGCAAATTTACCGAAAATTCGCTACCAAAACGCACTTACTGCGTCTAGTTTTTTTTCTTACAAACGCGTCATATTTCGATAAAAAATGCAAAAATGCATTAACGAATTTGTTCTACAAAAATTAGCTAAAAAAATGCACCCCTATTCACTCCTGGTCCCGTAACTTCCTTGGGGAGTGTGAACAAGAAATTTTTCTTGGGGTTTGTGGATCCAGGGGGCGCCCAAGGCAGGTTTCTGAAAACAGTGTTTTGAAAAGCGTTCGGGAGCTAATCTGCAAATTTACCGAAAATTCGCTACCAAAACGCACTTACTGCGTCCAGATTTTTTTCTTATAAACGCATCATATTTCGATAAAAAATGCAAAAATGCATAAACAAATTTGTTCTACGATAATTAGCTAAAAAAAATTATAGACCGTTAAACCATAAACTTCACTAAACCTACGAATAAATATCCAAAAAGCCACCAAACTTAACTAAACTGACAGCCAAAGCATCAGAGAAAGGGTCTATTTGACATGGGTATTCTGTAAACATTTTAGTAAAATGAAGGGGATTGACGGTTGAATCTGAAAATTAATGGTTTGCAGAACACTCTTCTTTGATCATTTTCTTTTCACAAACGGTATTTGTTTCGAATTCTTTGCCTAAACATTGCCAATTTTGACGTTTAAAATTGCGAGTTTGACGTTTTGAGGAAAACTCCAAAATTTGTTGCTTAAACGGCCCATAACTTCTTTGTCTTTAAAGCTAGAGACCAAAATTCACTCTTTATAATACAAACACGCGTACCAAATTTCGTTTCCCTCACTTTGTTATTTCCAGATATATGAATTTTTTTATAAAGAAAATACAAAATTTTCCGGGAAAACCTGGTCCGATTTTCCTGGCTAACGAACTTATCCAAGCCACTTGCAAAAGGAAGGTGCTCCGCAAATTTTATCAAGATCGGTCCATTATTTTTTGAGTTATCGGTCGGATATATATATATATATATATATATATATATATATATATATATATATATATATATATATATATATATATATATATATATATATATATATATATATATATATATATATATATATATAAACACAGATCTCTCCATAAGCGATTTTTTTTTTAAAAAATTCGCTAAAAATAGTTGAGGCAGATAAAAGCTAATGTGAATCATCCAGTATGTATTGGCAGTGAATATAAAATCGTAACGCATCAACCAACGTTTTCGAAAATAAAAGTGTACATGTCGTAGTCTCTGCGCACAAAGCATTAACCACATCTAACGCAAATGGGCACTGTAAGGACAATAAATATATATGTTATGTATTATTATCATTGCCGGTACGCACGATAAGACACAATAACATAAACAAAACGTTAAGGCAACGAGCATGAGGCATCTCTGAATGCAGTTGCACCCATTAATGGTTGCATTCAGTAAATAACAGGGATATTTAGCATTCAGATTCCCACGACCACATGCGGCACGCTGGCTGGGCTGGTGCAAGTACATCGTTTCAGCGTAATGGAATCGGTTTCATTATAAAAGAGCAAAAGTTCATAACCGCATTTAACATCTTCAAGGTCAAGACAGTATTTATATCAAGGAAATACATTTCTCTATTAGGATTAGGATACTTTTATTTTTATGGAACCTATAAACATCTAACCTTGAGAACTTCAGCAAAGTTTTTTTGTAATCCGATATTAGACCCTGTGGAACACACGTTAGAAGTTTTTTTTTGTGCACATTTTACATACTATGTGCCCTCGGAGTTCGTGAATCTTACGTTTTATTAAACACGCAATAAGACTATAAATTGCAACTTGCATCTAAAATTACCCTGTTTAATGACTTTCCTGAAAAATAAAAAACTCTGGACGCAGCAAGTGCGTTATGGTAGTGAATTTTTATTAAATACTTCAAATTTGAATAACTCAGTTTTCTATAAACTTAGAAAGTTAAATTTTGGTACGTAGTAAGGTCTTTCTTAGGACAAGATATCCACCAAATTTCATTAAAATAACTTTGTAATTTTTAGAAAAAAATAATTAAAATTTGAATAACTCAATTTTCTATAAATTGAGAAAGTTGAATTTTGGTACTTAGTAAGGTCTCTCCCAAGGCACCATATATAGTAAATTTAATTAAAAGAGCTTTGTTACTTTCGAAGAAAAAATTTTTTTTTGTAAACTCAAAATTTTCCCGGAAAAACCGGTTAGATTTTCCTGGCTAACGAACTCATCCAAGCCGTTAATAAAAGAAAGGCACTTGCCGAGTTTCATTGAAATCAGTTAATTATTTTTTGAGTTATCAGACGGATACCTATATATATATATATATATATATATATATATATATATATATATATATATATATATATATATATATATATAAACATATAAAAATTGAAACTGACCCCGGATATGGGTTCTAGGGGTTCAAAATCACGCTCATTTGAAAAATTTTTGCAAAGTCTCACCATCGATACCTCTCTATTAGTGAATTTCTTTTAATAAAAATTCACCAATAACAATGAAAAAAAAACTTCTTTATACTGTTCTTGTGTTTATCGCTTGTCTTTGAAGCGATATTTTGCAAAAAAAAATAGACAGGAACAAAGTTTGTGAGTTTTTAAGATATGTGTGTGTCATTAACAATATAGACAAGTTAGAATTTGACATTTCTATACTAGAAATTTCTACAAATCGCTTTATATTATTAGATTCTAATCATCGTTTCGATCACAAAATCTCGACTTTGAGCATTCTTGTTCGGAGATTACAAAGTTTTTTTTTGAACAGTAAACGATACAATTTAGATTAACAAAATTATAGATATTACGATTTGTAACTCTTCTGATGCGTGCGTGCATGCGTGTATGTGTGTGTGCGCGCGCGCGCGTGTATGTGTGCGTGCGCGTGTATGTGTGCGTGCGCGTGTATGTGTGCGCGCGCGCGTGTGTGTGTGCGCGCGCGCCTTATTTCTTTAACGTCGGTCTATTTCCGCGGCTATGGCCAATCACCGACGCCAAGGGACAGTTTAACCTCACTATCCTGGAAATTTTGGCGAACCCCTGCCTTTCTCTAAGGTGTGTAGGGATCTTTAACGTGCTCAACATCCCATGGATACGGGACGGACGGATTTATGCTCCCTCCGAAGGGGGAAACGTGCAGACATTCAACTTGCTCAAATACAATGCCACAACCTCGGTTGATGTTAATTGTACAGCGTGTACTGAAAACGCGAAAGGAGTACCCTGGGATCGAACCCAGTACCCTTCGGTTCAGAGGCACAGGTTCTTACCACTGAACCGCCTAGGCTCTATTCTCTCTAGATATTGTGTATAAATTAGTTACTAAACATAAGTAGAAAATGTCGATAAGTAACATTACGATATTGAACCCTCAATCAGACGAGCCATTCAAAAAGTTCGCTGTGCTTCCCTTCCATCCTGTTCTTACAAAAGGGTTAGAGAAAATATTCAAACATAATTACTTGAGAATTGTTTATAAAGTTGATAATTTGAAGACCCTTTTGGACGGGCCAAATAATTCTATTGACTGTCGAGAAAAATCGGGCATTTATCAAATATCTTGAGAAAACCTAGATTGGGCAATCGTAGAGATCAATAACAACCATATTGTAAGGCTAGATGCATTCTCGCAACAATTAGAATCGTAGACCGGTTTCGCTCTCATTAGAGCTCTTCAGTACGGCATACTAATTGCAGCAAAAATGCACCTAAAGTAATAGTATAGACAGCCTTTCAACACTAAGTGAGTGGTGGACGTGCCGCCACCTAGTTGCGGAACCAAGTAGTATGTTGTCACGCCAGCTCCAAATAACACAAAGTGTTAAAAAAATAGAGACTGTATACAACCATTTTCAGCCCTGGCCCATTTCTACCCCAATATAGGGACAAAGTATGTAAGGCTAGGTGCATTCTCGCAACAATTAGAACCGTAGACCGGTTTCGCTCTCATTAGAGCTCTTCAGTACGGCATACTAATTGCAGCAAAAATGCACCTAAAGTAACACGGCTATAGTATAGCCAGCCATTCAACACTAAGTGAGTGGTGGACGTGCCGCCACCTAGTTGCGGAACCAAGTAGTATGTTGTCACGCCAGCCTTACATACTTTGTCCCTATATTAGGGTATAAATGGGCCAGGGCTGACAATTTTCTAAATTGTTAGTTAGTTGTATACAGTCTCTATTTTTTAACACTTTGTGTTATTTGGAGCTGGCATGAGAACATACTACTTGGTTCCGTAACTAGGTGGCGGCACGTCCACCACTCACTTAGTGTTAAAACAACCAGATTCAGAGAGCACATAGCTCATTTCTGATTCAATAGAGCAGAAAAATCTAACTTTGTCCAACATATGATTGATTCGGGACATAAGGAAGGCAATAGTAATCTTAAGTCATTGAAAGTAACCACGGATTATCGTAAGTTAGACGCTTTAGAAAGTTTAGAAATCCGCAAATAAATCCCCAAAACGTAATGAATTCAGACATCGGTCAATTCAACACTTTTTAAAGTAGCATGAAATAATTCATGGTGGCTTCTAACATCGAACAACAACCAGTTGAGTGTATTCACTGACCCAAAAATAGTCGTTAGAATAGGTCATCCGGTGGTACTTCACGTCATCCGGTGTGGCATCATCCGGTACTAAGGCATCCAATATTGGGCTATTGCATCATCCGGTGTTTTTGTTATTCAGTGTTGGATCACCGGTATTACATTATCCGATAGTGCATCATGCGGTATTTCATCATCGGTGTTACATCATTTTTAGTCTAGATAGTTATAAATAGGATAATTTTTTCCTTACAGTTAGTTTAGCGATAGCTACTGATGAAGACAACTTTGTTGTCGAAATAGGTATCTAGCGCATAACTCTCCGTTATTATTTATTATTTTGTGATTTTTGGGGCCATTCTACTTTTTGTTTAAGACATCTGTCGCTTGTGTAATGACTTGTAGTGTGCAATTTACAATTACGTTAAAGCCAAATTATACAGGGTTCCCACGCTCGATGGTACCTTAAACGTATATGGAAAACCAAACATGGGATCAATCTAAAAATTTTGTTGGTACCATAACCAACCGATATTATAAATATGCACAATTCATGAAAAAATCGTAGAAAAAATTCACTAATGGGGAGATCCCTACTTTTGAATTTTGAAAAAAAAATGCAAATGAGCGCGATCTAGGACCCCTAGAACCCATATCCGGGGTCAGTTTCGATTTTTATATGTTTATATATATATATATATATATATATATATATATATATATATATATATATATATATATATATATATATATATATATATATATATATATATGTATGTATGTATGTATGTATGTATCACACCGATAACTCAAAAAATAATAGGCCGATTTTGATAAAATTTGGCACATACCTTCCTTTTGTAAATGGCTTGGATAAGTTCGTTAGTCAGGAAAATCAGACGAGGTTTTCCGGGAAAATTTTAAGTTTTCATTCGAAAAAAAATTATATCTCCGGAATTAACAAAGTACGCGGGTTCATATCATCATAGGTAAGCTACCTACCAAAATTTAGCTCTGTATGTTAAAGGACAAAAAAGTTACAGGCATTTAAAGAAAAATAAATTTGGGTTTTCCTCAAAACGTCAAAGTCGCGATTCCAAACGTCAAAATTGGTAATATTTAGGCAATAAACCTGAAATTAATATGAGCTATGGAACAAAGTGTCTCAAGAAGAATGCTTTACAAAGCCTGAACTCTTAGTTTCAATCGTCATTGTCCTTCATTTTACTAAAATATTCCCAGAATATAAATTTAAAATACACCCTTTCTCTGATGCTTTGGCAGTAGTGTTGGCTATAGAGTTTATCGTTTAATGGTATATCATTTTTGTCAAATTTTCGTAAAAAATCATTAAAGCTCAATATATCCATTATTATGCAAGTTACGAAAAAAAGTGGTATACATTAATCATAGGGTGTCTTAAGCTACATCTTAAAAAATATTTCCACAATTACAGGGTGGCCCATAAGTCGTTGGTGATTCAAATTTTTTTTTATCGAACACGCCGTATGTTATTGCATTTTTGCATTTTCCAGCGAAATATAATACATCTTTGTAAGAAAAGAAATTCGAGACGCAGCCAGTACGTTATGGTAGCGAATTTTCATTAAATGCTTCAAATTTGAATAGCTCAATTTGATATTAACCTATAAGGTTGACCAGGAAACCAGTTTTTTCGGGAACAATTTAAGTTTACTTTCGGAAATTTTTGTACATTTTCAAACAATAAAGTTATTTTGATGGAACATGGCATATTGTTTCTACTATATAGATTGATGCCTGCTTTCTTTCTTGAAAAAACATGTTAGCTATTAAAATCATTTTTATGAAAATTCACTACCATAACGCACTTGCTACGTCCAAAAGTTTTTTATACATAGAAACATGACAGAAAAGCTGTTTTTTCAAATGGAACTTCCTGTATATTACATAACTAGTTAATAGATGATTAAATTTCCTTTCAGATGATATAGAATATTTCTATACCTAAATCTTCAGGATTTCCGAGGAAATGGCATTTTATTGAAAACAATTATTTCAACTTTTATACCAGTAAATTATTTAATTTACATGGCAACTAAAACCGACAGTGTCAAACTAACACACATTTTAACGTTTTGATCGGTTATTCGACTGAAAATGGGTGAAAATAGCTATTCAAGCGAAGTTTTAATAAAATTATTTATTTTAAATGGACAATGCCTTCAAATTATAGCCAGAACTTCCAGAAAATTTAATGAAACATATCCTCTATTGCCTCAAATGAATAAGCAATATTTTGTAAGAATACTAAACAAATTCGTTGATTATAGTTCAAAACTAAAAGCACCTCCAACTTTACTGAAGCCAGTCACCTCCGACGAAGACAATGTCATCAACACTCTGGTGTATTTTAGAGAATAACCACGGGTTTCCGTCCGAAGCGCACAAGGCGATTTAGGTGTGTTACGCTCTTCTATTTAGAGAATTATGTTAAAGCACAACATGCATCCATATAAATTTAGTAAAGTTCAAGCACTTAAGCCTAAAGATAGTGCACGAAGGATTCATTTTTGTGAAACCCTTTCAGAATTCAAGAAGATGCTCAGTTTCTATCAAAAATGATCTGGACCGATAAAGCGAAATTTTCACGGGAAGGCATTTTCAATAGCCAGAATATACATTATTGGGCAAGTGAAAATCCTAGAGTGGCCGGAGATACAGATTTTCAAAACAGATTTAGCTTTAATGTTTTCTGTTTATTGAAAAAAAATCGAGTAAATTTTTTATCTATGATGAATTGAGCAAGATACCTGGACATATTAAGAACGGCTGTCAGTGACTTCTTGGAAGACCTCCCACTAGAAGAATATCGGGATTGTTGTTATCAGTTGCACGGTGCTCCGCCGCATTGCACTGATGAAGTATCTCGGGAGCCCTCCGAAATGTTTGACGATCTTTGGTTTAGAAGATAAAAGAAAAAGTGTATACGACACCAGTCAATACCAATAAGAATTAGACAGCGGATAGTAAGATATTCAAGAACTGGATCCCAATAAGACCGGAGGGCTACTATCCATGCCGCAAATCACAGAATTTTGAACTGCTTAGAAGCCAACGGTGAAATTTTTGAACATTTAGCATAATAATCATTTCTTGATCTTGATGTTTATTTATTTTTCAGTTTATTTCATTTCACCTACATTGTTTCTAAGGTTTAATCATGACTGTTGTGTTTTGTTTGTTAGTTTGGTGGCAAGTTCCAGGTAGAATAAATAATTTTATTGAAACTCCATTTGAATAGATTTTTTTACCCATTTTTAGTCGAATAACCGATTAAAACACCAAAATGTCTTATGTGAGTTTGATATTGCCAGTTTTAGTTGCCATGGAAATTAAATAATGAAATAATGTACTAGTATAAAAGTTAAAATATTTTTTCAGTGAAATGCCTTTTTTTCCGGAAATCCTGGAGATTTAAGTATCAAAACATGCTATTTCATTTGAAAGGAAGTTTAATCACCTTTTTTGTCATTTTTCTATGTAGCCGAAAAGGTAATACTTTTGAAGCAGCCTGTTTAATATCAGACCGATTTCTCTATTGGAGTAAACTAATGGTACTATCCTCAAACTACAGTCACAATTTTAGTTTCACAGGATGCAGGAGTATAAAATTATTAGGGTTTAATCATGACTATGTTTTGCTCAAAAATATATGAAAATTAATTAATAACTGGGTAACCACCACCGATATGTATAGTAACATATTATGAACACGTTATTTAAATTAAACAAGGAATTCGAAAAAAACGATTACATACAGGGTGGTCAATTTAAAATAACACAGCTAATACGACTTTTCAGTAGGCAATACCGCGTAACTGAAAATATTTTGGATAGGTAGAGTATACTTGATTATGGTACCAACCAAATTTTCAGATCGATTCCATGTTTGGTTTTCCATATACGTCTAAGATACCTTCGCCCGTGGCACACCCTGTATGTTTATTATGAAATAATAGCACAGCTAATGAATATTTCGTACAAATATTCCTTGAGTTGACACACCTCATTTAAATTTAAATACAAAAAGAGCTTTTCTCACCTGGAGACAAATAAACATTTTTAAAAGGCCTTTTATCTTTTTTTAGGTTATATAATATATATATATATATATATATATATATATATATATATATATATATATATATATATATATATATATATATATATATATATATATATATATATATATATATATAGTGTGTGACACACTTAAGATGAACACATGCCTGTATTTTCTTTATTTTTAGAGATAGCAATTTAAATGTTTGTATAGATGTAAAACGTCATTAGGCTGTTTGAATAGCCTACCCACTTCAAATGTCAGATCTCAACCCAGCGTACTATGATTTCAGAAATAGGGCCGCCTCTCTATATTTCATGATCCGTTAGAGATATAAAAAAAGTTACTTAAAAAACTTATTCAGAATTCAATTCTAACTGCAGATACCGAGTTTCAAGTCGAAATTCGAATTTTTACTTTTTTGTAATTTTTTAGGCAAATATGAAATTATCAATCAGATTTTAACAGGTAGATTACCATGAAAACAAATTAGCACCTTGTAAAATATTGCGATAAATGTCAAGTTGACATTAACTGTGTCTGCCAGCAAAATGCGTGTTGAACGTCTCAGTGTAAGAGAAAAAATTGAATTAATAAGATTGTTTGGTGATGGTGTGAAATAGCAAAGAAGTTGCTGATGAATTCAATCGGAGACATCCACAGAGAAATCCAATTAGGCGCGGAACTCCAGCACCTCTGAATGCACGATTTTCACAAACAGGAAGTGTGGTGAACAATATCTTGGCTGTTAGAAATCGAAGAAGTAGTGACGATAGTATAATCTTGGCTTCAACTCGAGCCAATCCCCAGATGAGTTTACATCAAAAGGCTGTTGCATTGGATGTAAGTAGAGAAAAAGCAGAAGATGCCTTGTGCGTCATAAGATAAAACCTTTCAAGCCAAAGTTTCTGCACTCGTTGCGAGAAGGTGATGAGCTGAAACGATTATTTTGTTTGGGCCCAAGGTAACTTTTTGAATGATAGATAATTTTTAAGTAAAATTTTATTTACGGGCGAGGCAACATTCACTACCAATGGAATAGTATTTGCCCAAAACTGCAGATATTAGTCTGCTGAAAACCATCACTGGGTTATCAATTGTAAAGCCCAGTATTCACAAAAAGTTAATACGTGGTGTGGAATTTTAAGGGATAGAATAATTGGTCCTTTTTTTTGACACCTTGAACGCAGATCGATTGCTTCATTTTTTAATAATGAATTATGGGACTGTATCGAAAGTATGTCTATCAAAGTGCGACAAGATATGTATTTCCAATTAGACCACAACTCTCAGTTAGTCAGAAATTGGCTAAATCTACATTTTCCATCAAGATGGATTGGCAGGAATAGTCCTTTTGAACAGTGGCCTCCTCGGCCTCTGACATTACGCCACTAGACATCTATTTCTGGGGTTCTGTTACAAAAAGGTGTACAAAGAATGGCCCCAAAGTCACAAGGAACTTTGCGAGAAAAAAAGGCAGGCTTGCTGTGAAATAATTATAGCAGAACTGAGAAAAGTTGCCAGCAATAATCGTAAACGGATCGAACAATGCATCAAGCTTGAATGTGGGCTAAGTTGAAGCAGACTACATTTAATAATGTTATATTCAATTAAATTGTACTTTTGTTAAATTTATGTTTAAGTTGGGTTGAATAAATCACATACCATTGTTTTCTTTTGATATTGACGATGTTTGTGGATTCCATGGCAATCTACCGGTTGAAATCTGATGAAAAATTTAGACTAAAAATTTACAAAAAAGTAAAAATTCGAATTTTGACTTGAAACTCGGTATCTGCAGTTATAATTGAATTCTGGTTTTTAAAGTAACTTTTTTTGATATCTCTAACGCATCGTGAAATATAGAGAACCAGCTCTATTCCTGAAATCATAGTAGGCTGAGTTGACATCTGACATTCGAAATGGATAGGCTAGTCAAACAGCCTAATGACGGTTTACATTTGTAGAAAAAATGAAATCGCTATATCTAAAAATAAAGAAAATAGAGGCATGTCTTCATCTTAAGTGTGTCACCCTGTATATAAGTACCTACTTTAAAAGCATTTTATAAAAAATTGCCAGTAAGAGATCTTAAATTCGTTCCTAAAAGTCATTGTCTCTGGTCTTTTTCAGGTCATATATGTAGGTACTTTAGATATTTTCTATTGAAAAATGGGTATGAAAGAGATTTTAAATTCGTTCCTAAAAGACATTGCCTTTCGTCTTTTTCAGGTCATAATCAAAAATATAGGCACTTTAAGAACCTTATATTGAAAAATGGGTATTATAAACATGTTGGTTTTTAGTGAATTTTCTTAAAAAAAATTCATTAATGAGGAGATCCCGACTTTCGAATTTTGAAAAAATTTCTTCAAATGAGCACTAATTAGGACCCCTGGAACCCAAATCCGAGGTCGGTTTCAGACTTTATATGTTTATATATATATATATATATATATATATATATATATATATATATATATATATATATATATATATATATATATATATATATATATTTATATATTTATGTGTCACACCTATAACTAAAAAAATAATGGACCGATTTTGATAAAACTTGGTGAGTACCTTCCTTTCATAAGTGGCTTGGATAAGTTCGTTAGCCAGGAAAATCCTCCGAGGTTTTCCCGGAAAATTTTGTGTTTTCTTTCGAAAAAAATCGAAAAAAAATTATTTCTCCGGAATTAACAAAGTAAGGGCAACCAAATTTTACACGCGGGTTTATATCATTATGGGTAAAATACCTACGAAAATTTAGCTCTTTAGCTTTAAGGACAAAAAAAGTTACAGGCATTTAAAGAACAATAATTTTGGGATTTCCTCAAAACGTCAAAATCGCGATTTTAAACGTCAAAATTGGTGAGTACCTTCCTTTCGCAAGTGGCTTGAATAAGTTCGTTAGCCAGGAAAATCCGATGAGGTTTTCCCGGAAAATGTTATGTTTTCTTTCGAAAAAAAATTATATCTCCAAAATTAACAAAGTAAGGGCAACCAAATTTCATACGCGGGTTTATATTATTATAGGCAAGTTACCTACCAAAATTTAGCTCCGTAGGTTAAAGGACAAAAAAGTTACAGGCATTCAAAGAAAAATACATTTGGCTTTTCCTCAAAACGTCAAAATCGCGATTTTAAACGTCAAAATTGGTAATATTTAGGCAATGAACCTGACACTAATATGAGCTATGGAAGGAAAATGTCTCAAGAATAATGTTTTACAAAGCCTGAAGTCTTAGTTTCAATCGTCATTGTCCTGCATTTTACTAAAATATTCCCAGAAAATTCATTTCAAATAGACCCTGTCTCTGATGCTTAGGCTGTCGGTTTAGTTAAGTTGATGCTTTCGCTGTAGGTTTAGTGAAGTTTATGGTTTAACGGTCTATAATTTTTAGCTAATTTTTGTAGAACAAATTCGTTACTGCATTTTAGCATATTTTATCGAAATATGATGCATGTTTGTAAGAAAAACTCTGGACACAGTAAGTGCGTTTTGGTAGCAAATTTTCATTAAATCCTCCAAATTTCAATAACTCATTTGCTATTAACGTAAGTTTTGTTGGTTAGGAAACCAACATTTAACTGTATTTTCGGAATTTTTTTGTATAAACGCAGCAAGGGCGTTTTGGTTGCGAATTTTCATTAAATGTTTCAAATTTCAATAACTCAATTTGCTATTAACCTAAGGTTCATTGGCTAGGAGACCAGTTTTCTCAGAAACATTTAAAATTTATTTTCCGAAAAGTTTTGTACATTTTCAAATAATTATTTTGATAAAATATGATACACTGTTCCTACTATATAGGTTATACCGGTAACCAAATTGATGCCTGCTCGCATTAGAGCGATATATTTGAAATTAAAAACATTTTTATGAAAATTCACTTCCATAACGCACTTGCTGCGTCCAGAGTTTTTTTTGGTGGAGAGCTTTTAACGAAATTAGTTTTTTATAATAATCTTTTTAAAATGCAAATAAATCACATATGCCATGCTCTTAGATTTAATTACGTTAAGACAGCTCATACTTACATCTCACTTTCAAGGTCAGATGTGTGTGATTGGAGATCAGCTGAAGGACTTCTTTATGGACTGCATCATCAATCGTGAATCCATTGACACGTATGATCTGATCCCCCACCTGGAATACAAATAAAGATATCATCATTAATTATAGAATCGACAGGTAACCCTTCTTCTCTTAAGATGTTTTTATGCTATCTTGCAGTCTAAAATAATAAGGTAGGATTAAAAACATGATATTTAGAACCACATTTGTGATGTATGCAGTGTGTTCTTGTTGTGTTCTGCAATCACCGGCCGTGGCTCCAAGCCATTGGCTCATTTTCAACATTTCTTTTCAATAGTAGTTCCAGCTTCAGTATGGAATTTGTGTAACGAACATTTCTCCGATAACTTCGTTATACACCATTACACAATCCGCCGTAATACGCATTCAAATTAATTTAATCTTTCTCCAGATTATTGTGGTTAATGTTTTTGTTATGGTATTTATTCATTCATGTATTAAATTTTTTTAAATCCCATGTCTAAGGAAACAACACAAGGGCCACAAATTTTTATACCATGTATACAGAGTGGAACAGTCAACTGGAATTAGTTCAGTATATTAATTATTGTGCATATTTATAAAAAATCCCGAAACACCTCAATTTTATATTAAAAAATGGCAGCCTTTAACGTGCAAACGTCAAACTCGTTCGAGTGACAGTGACAACTCCAAAACTGTTAAATGGGAAGTAGAGGCTTGTGATCAGGCCGAAATGTACGCCATCCTGCACTGTGTGCGAGAGAACAAGATGAGGGGCTACAGCAACAAGCGGATCCTCATAGCCACAGGCAGACAGGCAGCCCTTAAGGCACTAAGTAGCCCACGGGTAAATTCCTGGCTGGTTAGTGAGTGCCGAGACGAGACGAGCGACCTGGCTGGGCACAATGAGGTGACCCTCATCTGGGTGCCGAGTCACTCGGGGATCAAAGGCAATGAAGAAACTGACAGTCTCGCGAAGAGAGGGTCAGCGGAACCATTTATGGGACCAGAACCGGCTCTGGGCGTGACAAAGAGCACTGTCAGGGGAGCCATTAAGTCCTGGGTCAGAAATAAACACAAAGTGTACTGGGCAGACTGTCTAGCGCTCAGACATGGGAAGTCAGTAATTGAGGAACCCAGTTCAAAGAGAGCTGTGGGGCTGTTAAATCTTAGCAGAGGACAGCTCAGGAACATAACAGGACTCTTGACAGGACACATGGCCGTCAAGAAACACCTGCATAAAATGGGGCGGTTCTAGGGGGACCTGACATGCAGACTCTGCGGCGAGGGGGAGGAATCAGCCCAGCACATCTTGTGCGAGTGTAAAGCTCTGGACCGCAAAAGACAACTGATCTACGGTCAGTCTAGACCGGAGACAGAGCAATATAAAACTTCACCCTACCAATCGCTGTGCAGATTAGTTCAAGGCGCAGTGATTTTGGAATGGGTGGAGCAAGACTAAGAGTATGCACAATCAACCAAATATTGCAGTGCTATCGGGGCGGCAAGGCCGCGGACGAGCCCTGAGGATAAAAAGACGCTTGTGATACCTTATTCAAAAGATATCTCCATTCTCTACTAAAAAATGCTATGATTTCGAAGTTTATTGGAAAAATTATCGGCAAAAAAAAGAAATTCGCCTGATTGATGAACTTCGCTACACACACTAACACATTCGTAACTAATCGCGTTTCATTCTTGAGCAGTAGAAATCAACCACAAACAAAATCAGTGTCCCTTTTGGACAATATCAGTTAAAAAGAGTTTACAAAAGGTTATTAACATTCTTCATGATTGGCAAAGTTAGTTTTCTTAAAAGCGCCTTAGAAATATGCTATGTGATTGTAGCCGCATGGAAGTAGTTGTCAATTGGTAACTGCAATTCAGAGACATGGTTAATCCATCAGAAATGCGTAAAACAACGCGGCTATAGATGATTGATTAAGGATATAAAACACGATCATAGATTGATTGCCTCTCATATTCCAAAGGACAATTATTAAAACTGAAAAGCAATTTCGCGAGCTTGAACTTGTAAGACAGATACAATGCACTAAATAACGATACCAAATTGGATGTAATGCTTAAGTTTGAGGCACACCTACATATTTCGAGCTGACAAGATCTCACAACATTGGATGTTAGCCATTAAAATAAAATAAAATGAGTCCCTATAAGTTGATACAGACTCAGGAGCTCATGGAGTTGAATTGTACAAGAGTTCTAGTTCCCCAGTCTAATATTTTTTGGAGATCCACAGAGACACAACCCTCCGTGAGTCTGCGATCCTCATCTAATTAGGCTAAGGAGACAGGCTTACAATATTGTATATTTGAGTGGAGGGTGCTGTCGTCCGGGTAACTGTGAACTGGGTTGGATGTGCTAGAGAGGAGGTCATTGATGTGGAGAAGAAACAAAGTAGGGGCTAAAGTTGAACCTTGAGGGACTCCTGCATTAATTGGATACAGTTTAGAGGAATGGCCATCCACGACAACAGAAATGCCTCGGTTGGAGATGAAATTTGCTGTCCAGGTATAGAGTTTTGGTGGTAGGCCATAGGCCGGAAGTTTATTAAGCAGCGCTGCGTGCCAAACCTGGTCGAATGCTTTGGATATGTCTAGAGCGACAATCTGGGATTCACCATGTAGTTCCATAGACTTGTTCCAAGAATGGGTGACAAAGGAAAGGAGGTCGGCAGTTGATCTGCGCTGACGGAATCCATACTGCCTGTCGTGGATTAGACTGTGTTTTTCAAGAAATTTTAGTAATTCAGTGGTTATATATTTTTCCATCACTTTAGAGACGACTGAAAGGAGATAAATAGGTCTGTAGTTGCTAGGAAGCGCTTTTTATCCTGAAAATTTTGCCGAACTCTTGCCTTTCTGTAAGAAGGGTAGGGATCTTTAACGTGCACAACATCGCATGGACACGGGACCGACGGCTTTACGCCTCCTCCGGAGTAGGGATGGGCACATTTCTTAAAACATCGATGTTAACATCGATGTTTAACATCGAAACCTACTATCGATGGTAGGAAAAACATCGGCTGGAAAACGTCGATGTTGGGAAACATCGATGTTTTCAAAATAATTGTGAATTTACTAATTCTATAATTATATGTTCTTTCGAGCAAAAAAATAGTTTGTAGTTTTGTAGGCATTAGAAAATGGAAACATATTCTGATGCAGGTTATGGCAGGTGCAAGTGATACAAAAAATAAGTGGTAACAAAAATAGAAAAACTTAACTTCTAATGACTTTAATAATAAAAAGTAAACTTCAAATTTAATTCTAAACTGTTTATAACCCTGTTATATATATATATATATATATATATATATATATATATATATATATATATATATATATATATATATATATATATATATATATATATATATAATTCAACAATATTAGTGATAATACTGATAATCTCACCATACAGTTTTATATACTCCAGTAATCTCTGTCAATGGACTGAAGGAATCATATTTTGCCCAAGTGTTCTCCAGTTAAACGGTTTCTTTCTTGCGTGGCTGTCTGATTTTTTCGCGACAGGGTATAAATGGGGACATACATTTTTATTATCTGACCACCACTTCAGTGGATTCTCGGTAAGATTAATTAGAGGATTCTTTAAATACAAAGACATTTCGTTTAATTGTTATTTCTCTTGTGAAGCATTCCTTTGAACTAACTGAGAATGATCCGCCCATATATTGCCCTTTGGAGTACCTATAATTATGTTAAAATTTTAACCAAACATCATTGTGACAATCTAGCCTAGTTACCCGTGTCCTGTTTATTATTTGTCGTTTCACTTTCTATTATTTCGCGATTGTGGTCATCATCTCCTTGCGTTTCTGCTAACAGTGATAACTGTTGTATTAGATTAACTACTGCTGCAACATTATGAGGACTCTTAAAATAAATCTTTTTGAACCTCGGATCCAGCAAGATTGCCACGGCTAATTGTTGGACTTGTTCAACAGCAGAAAATCGTTTCCTACATTCTTGGAGAAGTGCTTCTTTTAGTGAAATACCTAAGGTGTCGTTTACATCACATTCAATGTGTGAAAGTTCTTTTTCCAACTTATACGTGAGAGGGATTACAAGACTCGAACTAATATACTTTTGACCACAAATTTCTGTTGTTACTGCTTCTAACGTCTTTAGAACTTCAATGATTTTATTCAGTTCAAAAACTTTCTTGGCTGTAACCATTGTGGGGGCAGAAGGATGTCTGTTCACTATGGTATTTATGTATTCATGCAGTTCAAGAAAACGATTAATCATGTAGTATGTGGAATTCCAGCGGGTGGACACCTCTTGTATAATTTTTTTTCAAGTTTATGGTCGCTTGTTTGTTCCTTCCGTAATTCTTCAGCAGCTACTACTGAATGCCTAAACCACGTTACATTTGTTTTAATTTAGATATAACTGATCACAATTCCGAAATAGGTTTTATAGCTCTGTCGGCAACTAAATTTATTTGATGAGCGAAGCAATGAATGTGCCTTTTTTTTTGGAAAACGTTTCCTAAATAGCTTTTGTCATATTGGCCGCTCCATCCGTAACAACAGTAGTAACTTTAGTTTCAAGGATACCCCATTCCTCACATATACGTTTTAACACTCCTGAAATGTATTCGTCTGTATGCCGTTCATCTAAAAGATATACACCTAAGTCAACAGAATTTATGGAATTGTTATCTTCAAAGTGCATAGTAACACCAATAAAACTTCTACATTGCATATCTGTCCATATATATGTCGTCAAACAATAGCAAGACATTTTTTTTAATTTGTAAACGATATTTATTTGCAACAGGATTTGTGGGATACGTGACGATGTTTCGATGATTACAAGTAACATCGATGTTAAAAATATAACATCGAAATTACAACATCGATGTTTTAAACATCGATGTTCAATGGAAAACATCGATATTCCAAAAACATCGATGTTAGATGCCCATCCCTACTCCGGAGTGGTAAAACGTGCAGGCATTCAACTTGCTTAAATACAATGCCACAACCTCTGTTGAGGTTAATTGTAGAGTGAGTATGCACTGAAAAAGTGAAAGGAGTACCCTGGCATCGAACCCAGTACCCTTCGGTTCAGAGGCGCACCTTCTTATCACTGAACCACCGAGGCTCGATTGTGTGATGAATATGAACAACAATTAAGATACTGAACTTATTTCATTTGGATGTTTGGACACTGTATACACGATACAACCTAGAAACATTGTCACAACATAATAAACAATTATGTATTATATGATTCTGATGCTGTGGTATTGTGATGTAGCTCTAGGTATTGTCAGTAGTGTGTCTTTATTTTTAAGTAAACTATAATTATTATGTCTGCAACCTATTGAACTTTTGTTTACTGATTTAGGACATCAATTTCGGTCTACAATATAAAATAAAAGAAAGGTTACTGTTGAGTGAAACTAATCACCGTAACTAACATGGGTGGATTATGCAAACACGTTGGCATGTGTTAATTTATTAAATCCAAGATCGTTTATAAAGATTAACCATAGTTCACGCCCATCTCATGAGTTAATCTTATGTGAGAAGATTTAAGGTTACTAATCATTTTTGCAAATATGTTTACGAGTAGTATGGGTTTCACGTTAAGTTGATATTTACAGTTGATAATGTCAATAATTTTAATATAATTGTTAGTTTACTGACATACTCAAGACTGTAAGCTTTGAATTAGTATTTTGTAAGTTCGCCCTTTTTACCGCGCTTTCTTCCGACCAAAGAAATATTTATACGGTGTGGAACAGCCAAATGGAATAAATTCAGTATTTAAATTATGGTGCATTGGGGGGTCCCATGGAGATGGAATCCTCCAACTTGGGCGTGGGTATAACGAGACGTTAAGGTTGAGAGAGTGAGTGGACTGTATTGGAGAGAGAAAGAGAGAGCGAGGGAGTGGACTGTATTTGATAGAGATCGAGAGATTTAGAATACTGCAATACGGCTACATGTAGTTTTAGACACAATAATACGCACAAAGTTTTTATGTAACAATCTATTAAACTTTAATAACCTTATAACTTCAACTAAATAATTATTCTTACTAAAAGAGGTTTTACATTAACCACTTATAAGACGAATGAATTGCGTAGCGTCTTTTATTAGCACTTTTAGAGAAAAATATAGATTTATAGGTTTTCAAACGTAAGTATTACTTTAACACTGCTTTGTGGTCAGGAGCACCAATGAGTGAAATGGGGGTGAGGCACGATACCTGATATATAACACGGGTACACCACAATAACTGTACTGGAGATTCGGTGATATTTCGCACACTACCTTATAGGTAGACAAGGGCGTAGATATGTTTATTCTTGGGGAGGGTATTCCAAAGATACAAGGGTAAACCAAATTACACATACAAAGGCTTAAACATGAATTGAATTAAAATAATCAAAGAAAAACCTGTGAAAATATTAACAAAAAAACAAAATTAAATAGGTCCCACATTAGAAAATAAGAGTGCGGACGCAGCAAGTGTGTTATGGTAATGAATTTTCATAAAAATGGTCTGCACCAAACATTTTTTTTATTAAACGCTTAGTACTTTCTTCTTGTAACATATAGATCTACGTTTTGTATATAGTTTACTTTTCATGGCATAAATTTACATTCCAAATTTGGTTACCATAGCTTTGTTATTTTCGGAGATCAAATTTTTGTCGAAAGAAAACCCAACATTTTCCGGGAAAACCAGATCCAATTTTTCTGGATAACGAACTTAATCAAGGCACTTACAAAATGAAAGTATTTGCCAAACTTCATCAAAATCCGATTATTATTTTTTGAGTAATCATGTGAATATTTTCTACGAAGATTAACTAAAAATATTTAAAAAAATCAAACTTGAAATCAGAGTAATGCTAAGGTTCTGTTTTAGTTTTGTTTCCCAAATCCCTCCAAAACCTTTTCGTCACTTGTAAGAATGCTTTGATCCTCATGCATGAAGGCTAGTCCATCTAACCTCTGTTGTCCCATTGTTAACCTGAGCCAAATTTTAAACGTTCTTAACGCAGAAAAACACGTTTCTGCAAATTCCACACTGGCAGGCAAAACTGCAAAAAATCTCAGTACGAGATGTACCTATATCACGAAATATTTCTTTATCAGATAATTTGAGAGGTTCAACAACTTCATCAAGCACCTGGAGAATTGTTGTTCTATTTTCTAACACCCAAATTTAGCTGTACCTAAATCCAGATCCAACGTTACTCGTAAAAAATCTGGACTCTTATTATTATTTTCCTATTCCAGCAAATATTTTGATAATTTTCTTTTGACGATGAAATGTTGTCATTTTTTGCATTATAGCTGCAGGAATGATATTTTCTTTTCTAGGCAAAAAAATGTTTTAGAATTAAAGTGAAACTTGAGATCCTCCATGATATTCTTTAACACAGAAACGAAAATGCTGGCTTCATAATATTTCTGGGGGGTTTCGCTTTGAACGTTGGTATGGTTTAAACCTTAGTAAGCTTTAAGTTTAGACGAGGAAACCTTATGGAAACATTTAACTCATTGCGCAGTTTGTCAATTTCCTCATGTAATCCTGTGAAGCATCCGTCTGCACCCATTCTTCTTTCTTCTAGGACATCTAAAGGACGAATTTCTCAGCATATTTCTTTTTAAAATCTTGAAAAATTGCTAAAATGCAGATCCGGGAAGCATATTAATAAAAAAATCCAAGAGTTTTACTTGAAACGAGATTTTTGGAAACATAGTAATTTTTTTCTCTATCTGTCTTGGGGGGGGGGGGTTATTATTCCCATTACCCCTCCCTTATCTACGCCCTTGTAGGTAGAAGGCTACTTTTGAGAGCCTTTTCTTGCGAGACGTTCAGTTCGAGAGAGGGTTTTACAATACCCACGCCGAGAGAGGCTGTGAGGGCTATAGAGAACCGAGCACTGATTGCTACTAACTGAGCAGGGCGGTGCGAGTATCACCTTGGGTGAGTTGTCTTCTGTACTCATTACTCACGTGGAGGGTGGCTGAGCGAGAGTTGCAGTAGAGTCTTGATTTACCGGGAGCTTATTAATCGCGAAGCGGATGAACCGAGATCCTCATTTACATACTTACGATTAAATCTTTTATCACAAGAACTACACAACGAACGTCCTAACAATTCAAGTAAGTACCTTAGTTGCCAACGGCCGTAAGTGGGTAGCTTATATTATCTTTTCAGAGAATTTTGTCGGCTCGTCCAAGCTTTAGATACCGTAGTAGAAGCTATAATCATAACGAGCTATTTCCGGAAAGTATAAATGAGACTCGAGTTTATGTTCCGACCAGGAACCGTCATTGCATTAAATGCACGCAATTTTGGTTTTTGTCACGTTTTAGTAGAAACAGATGCTTTTAAAGTTTCAGCTTCGGTATTCTTTTCGTTCAGTAGTGATTTCGGTGCGTAAGTGTAACATCGACTGCAATCAAAATGTATCTTAAGAGAAAACGTATTGTCCTAGGATAAGGATTAGATTTATTGTGAGTGGGCTATTCCAGTCCCTCCACCGCGACCTTAGGTCTATTGTGGCTCACGTCTAATTATCTAAGTTTCACCCATCAATTCCAGCTCCATGCGGGAGTCGATCTTTTCTTAAGGGTGAAAGTTTGTTTGGCAGGTGTACTGCCATCTGAGTTAAGTCGTTTGCCCGTTTTGAGGCTCAAAGAGAGATAACCTCTCTCTGACTTCGTCTGGACCCGACTTTCGTCAGTGTTTGCCTCGAGGCAGTATCATGAAGTCCCGCATCAGAGCAGCATCCAAGTGAGGTCGTTTGTCCGTTTCGAAGCTCACAGAAGAGGCCTCAACCCTTAGTTGTATTCCACCCCTAAAGATCTCAGCTATCCTCCGAGTTCGTCTAGACCTGACACTCACCAGTGTTAGACTTAAGCCGACATCCCATCCAGTCCCGCTCCCGAGCATCGCCCAAGCGAGGCCGTCCGTCTGTTCCGAAGCCCTCAGTGAGGACCTCAAACTCCGGGTGTATACCACTTCATCAGAGATCTCAGCCCCCTCCAGGTCGCCTGGGCACACAACACCCGCCAGCACTCAACCCAAGGCAGTATCATCTGGAACCCCGCTCCTAAGTAACACACATGCGAGGTCAATTGTCCGTCTTTAGGCCCAGAGTGGCGGCCTCAAAATCGGGGTGCACATCACTCCCCAGAAATATCCGCCTCCCTCCAGGCCCACCCGGACAACGCCCCCGCCAGTGTTTGATTCCAAGTAGTCGCCTCTTACGACAGGCAGGAGTTACCTTGGGCCTATTTTTTTAGTTAGTCGCCGGACCCACAGGGGACAACCTATTGTCCTAGCTATCGAGCAGAAGCTGGAAGTTCAAAAAAAATGGAAACAGGATCTCAATTTAAAATTGAGTATTGAGTTGGCGATGAAACTGTGCGTGACATTGTAAAAACACAAAATCCTGGAGTTGTCCGCTACCTCCGATAGTGTATTTGGTATGTCTAAACAGAAAACTATGAAAACTGAGACATATTGCGAATTAGACAAAGGCGTGGTTTTGTGGTTTAACCAGACATAGCGACGCCTTAAGCTACAGTAAGCAGTTACTTAACTATTTAGAACAACAGTAAGATGGGACGCTTTCCGAAAAGATGATGTAGCGCAATTTACGTGCTACCATTCTTCGAAAGGTAGTAAATGTTTCAAGGCAACAGACAAGCATACTCTCTTGCTTCACTAAATAGGTATGTACAGGCAGATATGTATTTAAAATGTAATATACGCATCTTAAGGTATTTAATTGATTAACATTTCTTTGTTCCTTATTTGTTACTTATTTCCCAAACATATGCCACGTAGGGTTTTGTCGTGTTTTTATATGTGAAAACCGTCATCTCTAAAGTGATGGAAAAGTATATAAACACCGAATTACTAAAATTACTTGAAAAACACAGACTAATCCACGACAGGCAGTATGGATTCCGTCGGCGCAGATCAACTGCCGACCTCCTTTCCTTTGTCACCCATTCTTGGAACAAGTCTATGAAACTACATGGCAAATCCCAGATTGTCGCTCCAGATATATCCAAAGCATTCTACCAGGTCTGGCACGCAGCGCTGATTAATAAACTACCGGCCTATGGCCTACCATCAAAACTCTGTACGTGGACAGCAAATTTCCTCTCCAGCCGGAGCATTTTTGTTGTCGTGGATGGCCATTCCTCTAAACTGAATTCAATTAATGCAGGGGTTTCTCAAGGTTCAGCTTTAGCCCCTACTTTGTTTCTTCTCCACATCAATGACCTCCTCTATAGCACATCCAACCCAGTTCACAGTTACGCGGACGACAGCACCCTCCACTCAAACGTACAATATTCTAAGCCTGTCTCTTTAGCCCAATTAGATGAGGATCGCAGACTCATGGAGGGTTCTATCTCTGTGGATCTCCAAAAAATATTAGACTGGCGAAGTAGAAATCTTGTACAATTCAACCCCACCAAATCACAGTCTTGCTTTCTTTCTCATAAGAGATACACCAGCCCAGGACCCATCACAATAAACAACCAAGTTATTCAAAGTAATGAGCCCTTTTCACTTGTTGGCATCTATGTGGATCAAAATCTCAATTGGCACCAACATGTCACATCAATTGCAGAAGCAGCTGCTAAGAAATTAGGTTTCCTCTTCCGGGCTCGCAAATACTTTTCACCAGCTAATCTCTATACTTTATATACTTCACAAATAAGACCAAACCTCGAATACTGCTCCCACACCTGGGGTGGTGCTGCCACTTCTACACTCGCTATCCTGGACTCCATTCAGAAGAGAGCCATACGTCTCATCTGTGACCCTACCCTCACCCGAAGGCTGCCATCCCTTGCCCACCGACGTACAGTTGGTGACCTCTCTCTCTCTCTCTTTTATAGATATTTGCACGGGCACTGCTCAGCGGAGCTTTCTTCCATAGTTCCTCCACCTGCTGCCCCCAACAGATCTACTAGGGGAACAGAGCGAATGCACTCTTTTACTGTCCAGGTCACCAGACTTAGACTTCTTTTGTCCAGAGGACTTACAAGTTGTGGAATTCCTTGCCGGGACATGTTTTTCCTTCTCCCCCGAACCTCCAAACCTTTAAGTCCAGAATTAACAAGTTGCCTCCTTCCTCCTTGTCGACACCCACGGTACGATAGTATTTAGGCTGTAAGCCCTCGTGGTGTGTTGTTGAAATTAAAAAAAAAAACAAAGAAAACCGGCGATTTGCACCTTAATCGGGAAATCGATTAACCAGAGAACTATTCTTACCGGTCTAACGGGGTGGTTTTTCGCGTCATTTGCTTTTCTTTAATACAAAGATTTTATAATGACTGTAAACTCTAATTATTATTAGAATTAAAATTTAAGTAATTATTTGTTCAGATACATTTTAATATAGACAACGCTCGAGCGGCATAACGTGTATTCAAAAATTTTCCCATAATTACCTTGAAAACAATATTCAAGTTTTACGACCTTCAAGGGGGGTCTTGCCTAAATTTATTTGGAACACTAAAACCGAGCACTTAGGACCAGTTCCCCCCAAAATTTTACTATATATTCAGCCTTAGCATATACCTAGTGACAAAACGTGTCACAATCACTTTATGAGAAACTGTTGAAATGCACTCTGGTCTAGGGTTTATTTATGCTGAAATGACACCCAGCATCTAGTATTAAAATTACTTTAATACAAAAAATAAAATTTATACAGATAAACATTGTAACGTCATAATAAATTTTAAATAATCAATTAATTCAAAGATTTACTTGTGATTAAAATTAGATTAAAAACTCCCAACTCCAATAATACAAATTCTAAAGTTATTTAACAGAATTATGTGATAGATTTTTCCCAATCTTAGAAAGGCGTAAATGTTACGCAAAATTGATACCAGGGAAAATTAAATTGATTTCGCCCCTGGTATAATTTCCCATAAATTTAATAATCGACTCTTTCTCAGCTTAATTTTAGCCCTCAATTATATCTAACAGTTTCTTAGGTTCCTAACTAAAAACCTTTATGGCTCCAAGCCCTATCTCATCCTTAGTATAATTTTACAACAAATTCCCGTCTACTAAAATCCCTTAAAACAACATCTACAATTTTAATATGATTCCAATTCACTCTAATTATATTCTAGCCCTTACGGCTCAATCATCCATACTATTTCTATCTTACAGCCTATGGCCCAAAATATATCTATACAAATGTTATATAAAAATTACTTCAGTACCCGAGACAGCTAGCCTCTCTAATAAAAGACACTTTAAACAATATCAAGACATGGAAAAAATTCACCAAAATCTGAGGCACTAAGCCAACCTTGTACCATGCTTCATTGGCCCCCACACCGGCCTTTCGACCACATTGGTCCGCTGATAACCGGCCTTTAAAAAAAACTAATTCACTCCCTGAAATCTCACTTACTTCTCAATTTATTTAACAGAAACCCTTGACAATTATCGCCGCGGCGGCACTGCCTAGCCGGAGGCCGGCTGCTTGACCACTGCCTCTCCGACCCCGTATCTTTCCCCCTGTCGCCGAGTCGCCAAAAACACTGAGTTTGCGGAAAGTTTCTGTCGCAACTCAAGTGGCCTCTTTAGAGTTTACCCACTTGTCCTATCATCCACGGTGCAGTTTAGAATTACATTTTCTTTCACCATGCACTAAATTGACCGTTGTACCTCACGCTTTAGCCTGCTCAGCTGGTTTTTATTTATCAAATTAAATACCACACAATTTCAACATTGCTCGCAATCTATATATTTTTATGCATATTGTGCTGGATATATTTACGCCTAAAATATTCAGCTCTATGGCGACTTTTCATAAACTTTTGAAACCCAATCCAGCGATTCTTTTACATCTTCTCTGAATATTTATATATAGAGAGATTTCATATAAAAATAGAAACGTAAACCGGTAAGCACCTTGCTTACACCGGCCATCCTGGAAAATCGAGAGTCTACTGTATAGCGGAGCACTGAGAACTACTGACCGAGAGGAGCAGCGTGAGTGTCACCTTGCGAGAGATTGCTTACATACTCATACTTTCTTGAGACTATTGAGAGTGAGAATAACGTCGAGACAACTGACTAGCGACCACCAGAGAGCGGTAGCAGGAACTGAAAGCGATGGGAAATTTTATTAACTAGAATTATTCAGCAGGCCTAAACATGCATATTTATAAAAAACTCCAGAAACACGTGAATTTTATAATAAAAAAATGACATCCTGCAAGGTGAAAACTTCATCTCTACATTTAACCCCCGAATTGTCAAATAGGAAGTAGGGGCTTGTGATACCTCATTTCAAAGACGTTTTCAGTCTCTATTCAAAAATGATATGGTTTTAATATTTATTGCAAAACCTAACGGTAAAAGAAGAAGTTCGTCTGATTGACAAACTGCGCTACAACACACCAACAAATTAAAAACTAATCGAGTTTCATTATTGACAATGAGAAAAAATACCTCAATCTCAATATAGGAGACGTTCAGACAGGCCTTAGTAAGTCACGCCGATGGAGTCACCTCCCCTTCGCATCCCCATCTGATATATACCAAGACATTGGGCCACTCCCTTTTTCAACAAGCGTTAAAATAGAAATTCCGGTTTATATTTGATCCACCCTCGTATATAGGTTACGTAGCCAAGTTTTCCAACGTTTTGGTTTGGATTATTGATATACGTTATAAACTGTTTCTTTTTATTCAGCGGTCACAATGCTTGTATCAAGTGATTATTTTTGTTATTATGAGCAATGTGTGGTGTACGCAGTTCTAACCAGGCTCAATAGTTTTTGCGTTTATTTTTAAACCGACGTGCGTTTATTAGAAAAGTTGAAATAACGGACTAATTTTTACAGTTATTTAAAGACACTTACTGTTGTTTCAAGTCGAGCATAGCACATATTTCCCCAGTCTAATATTTTTTGGAGATCCACAGAGACATAACCCTCCATGAGTCTGCGATCCTCATCTAATTAGGCTAAAGAGACAGGCTTAGAATATTGTATATTTGAGTGGAGGGTACCGTCGTCCGCGTAACTGTGAACTGAGTTGGATATGCCAGAGAGGAGGTCATTGATGTGGAGAAGAAACAAAGTGGGGGCTAAAGCTGAACCTTGAGAGACTCCTGCATTAATTGGATACAGTTTAGAGGAATGGCCATCCACGACAACCGAAGTGCTCCGGTTGGAGAGGAAATTTCCTGTCCAGGTACAGAGTTTTGGTGGTAGGCCATAGGCCGGAAATTTATTAAGCAGCACTGCGTGCCAGACCTGGTCGAATGCTTTCGATATGTCTAGAGCGACAATCTGGGATTCACCGTGTAGTTCCATAGACTTGTTCCAAAAATGGGTGACAAAGGAAAGGAAGTCGGCAGTTGATCTACGCTGACGGAATCCATACTGCCTGTCTTGGATTAGACTGTGTTTTTCAAGAAATTTTAGTAATTCGGTGTTTATATACTTTTCAATCATTTTAGAGACGACTGAAAGGAGAGAAATAGGCCAGTAGTTGCTAGGAAGCGCTTTTTATCCTGGAAATTTTGCCGAACTCCTGCCTGTCTGTAAGGAGGGTAGACATATTTAAGGTGCCCAACATCGCATGGATACGGGACCGACGGCTTTACGCTCCCTCCGAATGGGGAAACGTGCAGACATTCAACTTGCTTAAATACAATGTCACAACCTCTGTTGAGGTTAATTGTAGAGTGAGTATGCACTGAAAAAGTGAAAGGAGTACCCTGGCATCGAACCCAGTACCCTTCGGTTCCGAGGCGCACCTTCTTACCACTGAACCACCGAGGCTCGATTTTTTGTATAAATATGAACAACAATTAAGATACTGAATTTATTTCATTTGGATGTTTGGACACTGTATACACGATACAATTTAGAACACTGTCACAACATAATACACAATTATGTATTATATGATTCTGATGCTGTGGTATTGTGATGTATCTCTAGGTATTGTCAGTAGTGTGTCTTTATTTTTAAGTAAACTATAATTATTATGTCTGCAACCAGATCCAAGTGGAGCATAGCACAGGTCGAGAATAATAATTAAAAAATACTCTATATTCCTTTTATTGTGATACAATTTTAAAAAATAATGATGGCTCAACAGCTTGTTATGAGCTAATTGCTATAATTTTTTCCCTAAAACCAGGAAGTACCAGGTGTATTTAAAATACTTAGATATCTGGCATATATCAATATACATCACACTTATATATTCTCGTATGAAAAAAGGGACACAAGTAGTTGATTTATTGTTTATTAAAGATTATTTATAACCGTCTCAATCTTCGAAGAACAACGCTATTAGAAAGTTTTAAAGACATGAAGAATAAATAACATGTGAATGCTCTGCCACACCACAGATGTATGCGTCGAGATGCGGTCTCTTCCACAGCGTACACTAACCTGTCTTCCGGTTGAAGAGGCATGTAGTTTTTGCTTGGTTGAGTCCAGTTCTCGGCATTTTTAAGTTTTCGTTAATTTCCTCTTCTTAATAGCACTTGTCGATGCTGCCAGTTCGATGGCTTAAGATGAAATAACTTTACATCATTCAGGGTCACAAGCGGTTTCAAATTATTTTGCTCTAACTTTAAAAATGTAATAGGGTCAAACGAACTGACCTTAAGTGATTTTTGATCTTGATTATGTGAAAGGTTCGTTGAAGTTAATAGGTTTTGTAGTCTTTTAATTCTGGATACGAATCCACACATTTATAAAGATAAACAAACGTATCCTCTTATTTAGATAGAATTTAGATATAATATTCAATTTGGTTTAAAGATAATATTGCAACAGGTGAAACGCGGAGAAATAGGGGTGGGCATTGGTACTCTATTTACTTCAACAAAGCTTTCACCTAATCAAGATCGAACAAGGTAAAGTTCTTTTGATCCTATTGTTACGCTTAAACTTTCTTTGTAAATATGTTTTGTAGATGTTTAAAGAACTGTTGCAAGAACCACATACTATGCATCAAAGGAAAACAGCAAAAAACACAAAAAAGGGAAGAGCATACAAACCACATCGAACTGAATCAGCATTAACACATTAATAGCAAATACCGGCGTTAATGCTTTTGAATCTGTATGCCAAGAAACAAACTAAGAACCTAACCCTGGTAAACAATTTGCAACCCAGTAGGTATACATTTGGAATGCAAACTGTGATTTCGCTTTAGTTTTGAGGAAACAGATCTGGACGAACTCTATACCAGTTTCCTTCCACTTTTTTACCAAGATCCTGTTTTCTGTTTTTTTGCAGTAACTGTTATTTTTTCTGTTATATAATTTCCATTAGTCGGTTGCTGATGTTCGAGAAAACTACAACTCAGTTTAATAATGATGCTAATTGTAGACGTAATAACCGTTCCATTATAACTAGTCAAAAAAAATCAGTTGCCAAACATTCATAGAAAACAATTGTTCGGCAATGTCGCGTTGCTGATCAGCAATCATGTATGTAGTAACACAAATAGACCGACAAAATACTACGATGAAGGTACAGTTTCTATAATAGCGTCTAGGTTTGTAGTAAGTGTTCTTGTGCGCCCAAAAAATGTTGTACATGAATAAACAAGAAGCTAAAACGGCATAACAATAGTGTCAGAAATGTTTGTTTAAAGAAAACAGTATTGCAATCAGTTCCGGTTGGTGATAACACCCACACTCTGCAAGTTTACCAAGAAGAAAAACATAGTTTCCAGCATAATGTTTGCACACAGTAATGCTGATCGTGAAGGAGCCCATGCTTGAAACGAGGTCAGGTCAGGTCAGGTCGAGCCTGCGAATTTGCAGGGAAAACAATTTTACAGTGGAAAACCCCGACCGCGAGGCATGGCGGGAGGAGACGCTGGGCTTACCACGGGACGCGCTTGTCTGGTTCACGGACGGATCCGGCGGGGATCGTGGGACGGGGACAGGTGCTTATTCGGAAGGACCGAGGGTAAGTCATCGTATTTCCCTCGGAGCACATGTAACGGTATTTCAGGCCGAAATGTACATCATTCTGCACTGTGTGCGGGAGAACAAGAGGAGGAGCTACACCAACAAGCGGATTCTCATAGCCACAGACAGCCAGGCAGCCCTTAAGGCCCTAAATAGCCCACGGGTAAACTCCAGGCTGGTAAGTAAGTGCTGAGACGAGACGAGCGACCTGGCTGAGCAGAATGAGGTCACCCTCATCTGGGTGCCGGGTCAGTCGGGGGGTCAAAGGCAATGAAGAAGCTAACAGTCTCGCAAATAGAGGGTCAGCAGAATCATTTATGGGACCAGAATCGGTTCTGTGCGTGACAAAAAGCACTGTCAGGGGAGCCATTAAGCCCTGGGCCAGAAGCGAACACAAGGTGTACTGGGCAGACTGTCCAGGGCTCAGACATGGGTCAGGTCAGTAATTGACGAACCCAATTCAAACAGAGCTGTGGGGCTGCTAAATATTAGCAGAGGACAGCTCAGAAACATAACAGGTCTCTTGATGGGACACATGGAACATACTGTAAAATTAAAAATCAATAAACCTACTAGACTATACCTGCATAAAATTGGGCGGTTCGAGGGGGACCTCGCATGCTGAATCTGCGGCGAGGGGGAGGAATAAGCTCAGCACATCTTGTGCAAGTGTGAAGCTCTGGACCGCAAAAGACAACTGATCTACGGTCAGTCTAGGCCGGAGACAGAGCAATATATAACTTCACCCTACCAATCGCTGTGCATACTTATTCAAGGCACAGTGATTTTGGAATGGGTGAAGTAGAAAGACTAAGGGCATGCACAATAAACCAAAGGCTGGAGTGCTATCGGGGCGGCAAAGACGCGGACGAGCCCTGACGGAGAAAAAGAAAGAAGGAAAACATAATATCTAGTATAATCTTTGCACACAGTATTTCTCTCTTTGGAATTTAAAGTTTAAATGTGTGAACAAGCTTTTTGTATTTTTATTTCCTTTGGTTTTTGTTGTTGAAAAAATAAAAAGACTGGGCGCGGCAAGTGCGTTATGATAGTGAATTTCCATTAAAATGTTTTAAATAGCAAATATATGTTTTTTTAAGAAAGCATGCATCACATTTGATTACCAGTATAACATATATAGTAGAAACAATGTACCATATTTCATCAAAGTAACTTTATTGTTTGAAAATGTACAAAAAATTTTTGAAAATAAACTTAAAATGTTCCGAAAAAACTAGTTTAATGGCCAACGAACCTTATAGGTTAATAGCAAATTGAGCTATTCAAATTTGAGACATTCAATAAAAATATGCTACCATAACGCACTTCCTGCGCCCCGAATTTATTTTCTTACAAACATGTATTATAATTTCGTGGTCGAAATTCCATACATTTAAGGTCAGCTCAGAACTGACACTGACCGTGGGAATCCGTCTGTCTAATTTGAAGCTTTTAACAAACGTAGAAGTAATGTAGCGGTTTTTGTGGCAAATTGTAATGGGAAAGTTCTCCTCTAGTTTTTAGAAGATAGACTTCTTGTTAGTTGGTCACCCTCAGGAAAGAGCTAGTGGTTTCAGGCTCATACGAAACAATATTCAAACTCAGCATTCTTAAAATCTGTAACTGTAGCCGAGGCTTTTTGAAGCGTTTAACAAATGTAGAAGTAATGTGGCGGTTTTTGCGACAAATTGTAGTAGGAAAGTTCTCCTCCAGTATTCAGGAGACCGACTTCTTGTTAGTTAGTCTCTCTCAGAAAAGAGCTAGTGGTTTTAGGCTCATACAAAACAATATCCAAACTTAGCATTCTTAAAATCGTTAACTGTTGTCGAGGCTTTTGAAGCTTTTTATAAATGTAAAAGTAATGTAGCGATTTTTGTGACGAATTGTAGTAGGAAAGTTCTCTTCTGGTATTCAGGAAACCTTCTTCTTGTTAGCACCCACTCCTCTTTATTAGATTGGTAAGCCTAAAACACTGCTAATGGGACATATTAAGTTGCGGAAAGAAATTAAATGATGAACAGTGAGATGGAAACCGATACGTTAAAATGTGATGGATACCTTAAGGAGGCTGATGCAAGATCTTAACTATAGTTGGATAGTTTTTACTTCAGTTTAAAAGCAACCACATCAAAAAAGAGTATGTG
This sequence comes from Tillus elongatus, assembly GCA_964006375.1. Lineage (NCBI taxonomy): Eukaryota > Metazoa > Arthropoda > Insecta > Coleoptera > Cleridae > Tillus > Tillus elongatus. Next base: position 108,445,789 of record OZ023267.1, read on the forward strand.
TATCGGGCAGGTGATTGCAACAATCACTTAAAAAGAGACTGCACTTATCTCAAACAGTCTACTTTAGAAGGAAGGTGTGGGATGGCACACGTAAGATAACGAACTCGCTCAATGAAATGTAAGTACTGGATATATTGAGAGTAAATAGTCCGACAGAATAGGCAATTGCAGTATTACGTGACAAGTAATATTCGGTAATCACAGATAACATCATCTCAACTAGATAATAACCGTGCCACGATGAGCAATAATAATAGATCATATCGTCCTACGGCAAACAAAGAGTAAGGAGGGAAAAGATTGCCTCCATAGGAAAGAAAACAGATTAATGTGCTAGAACATGCAAATATACATTTAGAAATAATTTCTTCATAAATGGTCAAGAATAGGCAGAAAAAAGAACTACAGCAGATGAATACCCATGAATGAATCTTGTCCCAGCTGGCAAATACTATCGAAATAAGTGGTTTGCCACAGTAGGCAATGCTGCATTTAATGAAAAGTAAAGTCGGAAACTTGCAACAGTGTGCAATAACAATCACTGCATAACCACCCGATGATAAAAATAAAGGCTACGCATGCGCTTTACCCAGACAACAACAATAATTCGAAGAAAAAAAAGTTGTGATCCACTACGCCTTTTTTCATCTAATTCTGTAGAAAATATGATGGTAAGGCAAAAAAAGACTTGCCATGGTTTGCAACTACTGTAATAGAGGAACAACGTTCCAACAGAGAAAAGTTTGGGGCCTCTTAAGCAAGTACTGTATTCACAACCTTTATTGTCAACGACCAAATATACCGGCATACGCAAGTTCTTGACACCTAGAATGATCAAGTCGATACAAGATAGCAATCACTACACTACGACGCTAGTAAGATAAACGTTAAACACACTTAAGTGGGTCCAGATAAAACGTACAACGCATAATACAAAGAACGGATCGTGATGTATGGAAAGAGCGCAACAGGTGTGTGTGACGTTTTTATTTTATTTATTTTCATTTCAACAACACACCACGAGGGCTTACAGCCTAAATACTATCGTACCGTGGGTGTCGACAAGAAGGAAAGAGGCAACTTGTTAATTCTGGACTTGAAGGTTTGGAGGTTCAGAGGAGAAGGAAAAACATATGCCGGCAAGGAATTCCACAACTTGGAAGTCCTCGGGACAAAAGAGCGGGCATAACAAGATGTTCTATGTCTGGTGACCTGGACAGTAAAAGGGTGCATTCGATCTGTTGGGGGCAGCAGGTGGAGGAACTATGGAAGAAAGCTCCTCTGAGCAGTGCCGGTGCAGATATCTATAAGAGAGAGAGAGATAGAGGTCACCAACGGCACATCGGTGGGCAAGGGATAGCAGCCTTTGCGTGAGGGTAGGGTCAACTATGAGACGTATAGCTCTCTTCTGAATGGAGTCCAGGATAGCGAGTGTAGAAGCGGCAGCAGCCCCCAGATATGGGAGCAGTATTCGAGGTTTGGTCTTATTTGTGAAGTATATAATGTATATACATTAGCTGGTAAAAAGTATTTGCGAGATCGGAAGAGGAAACCTAATTTCTTAGCAGCCGCTTCTGCAATTGATGTGACATGTTGGTGCCAATTGAGATTTCGATCCACAGAAATGCCAACAAGTGAAAAGGACTCAACACTTTGAACAACTTGGTTGTTTATTGTGATGGGTCTAGGGCTGGTGTATCTCCTTTGAGAAAGAAAGCAGGACTGTGATTTGGTGGGGTTGAATTGTATAAGATTTCAACTTCCCCAATCTAATATTTTTTGGAGATTCACGGAGATAGAACCCTCCATGAGTCTGCGATCCTCATCTAATTGGGCTAAAGAGACAGGCTTAGAATAATGTATATTTGAGTGGAGGGTGCTGTCGTCCGCGTAACTGTGAACTGGGTTGGATGTGTTAGAGAGGAGGTTATGGATGTAAACACAGAAAAAGACCCGAAATATTATACTAACTGGTCTAAATAAGAGGATAAGTTTGCTTATCTTTAAAAATGTGCGGATTCGTAACCAGAATGAGAAAACTACAAAACTTATTTACGAAACGAAGCTGTAGCATAATATACTATATTATGTGACCTAATAAAAACACCTCGTTATTTGTGATTTAACGTTGACAGATTTTGCGTATAAGAATTTGTTACCTTCAGGTATAAAATGAGAAAATATTCTGTGTTATCAAATTTTAACTAAACCATATCTTGCAGACTCTGCAGTGGTGCTAAAAGCAAATTTGAATCTATATTTGGTTTTGGGCGACAACGATGAGCTACGTGTTGGTATAAGGGGCTGTAGAACAGCAAAATTCTGGGCGCAGCAAGTGCGTTATGATAACGAATTTTCATAGAAATGATGTACCCTATATTTTACCCACTAGACCTTTTTCGTTGCGGATAACCTTACATCAGTTGTCCACAGTGACATAATAAACATCCGCAAGAAATTATGGTAAAGAATTGTAGAAACTGTCAATTTATTGAGAAATAAAAGAACACTATTTGAAGTTAGACAATATGTCCTTCGCAACGTGTATTGAGGCTAATGGTGACCATCATAAATATTTGTCGAGCAACATTTAAGAAATAAATCTTTTATTTTCCTACTAATACTGGTTGCTAGTCATAAGTTTTAATATTTTCTAGTATTTGTTACATTTCTTACATTAAAATGATTTGTCCAGTCTATTTGTTTTGTTACAATTAAAAAATAAGGAATAATAAAAATTGTAAATGTCTGTCATTTAAAGTTTTTTTTTTTAATTTCAACAACACACCGCGAGGGTTTACAGCCTAAATACTATCGTACCGTGGGTGTCGACAAGGAGGAAAGAGGCAACTTGTTAATTCTGGACTTGAAAGTTTGGAGGTTCGGGGGAGAAGGAAAAACATGTGTCGGCAAGGAATTCCACAACTTGGAAGTCCTCGGGACAAAAGAGCTGGCATAACAATATGTTCTATGTCTGGTGACCTGGACAGTAAAAGGGTGCATTTGCTCTGTTCCCCTGGCAGATCTGTTGGGTGCAGCAGGTGGAGGAAATATGAAAGAAAACTCCTCTGAGCAGTGCCCGTGCAGATATCTATAAAAGAGAGATAGGTCACTAACGGCACGTCGGTGGGCAAGGGATGGCAGCCTTTGGGTGAGGGTAGGGTCACCGATGAGACGTATAGCTCTCTTCTGAATGGAGTCCAGGATAGCGAGTGTAGAAGCGGCAGCGGCACCCCAGATGTGGGAGCAGTATTCAAAGTTTGGTCTTATTTGTGAAGTATATAAAATATAGAGATTAGCTGGTGAAAAGTATTTGCGAGCCCGGAAGAGGAAACCTAATTTCTTAGCAGTCGCTTCCGCAATTGATGTGACATGTTGGTGCCAATTGATATTTCGATCCACATAAATGTCAACAAGTGACAAGGACTCATTACTTTGAATAACTTGGTTGTTTATGTGATGGGTAGGGCTGGTGTATCTCTTATGAGAAAGAAAGCAAGACTGTGATTTGGTGGGGTTGAATTGTACAAGATTTCTACTTCCCCAGTCTAATATTTTTTGGAGATTCACGGAGACAGAGCCCGCCATGAGTCTGCGATCCTCATCTAATTGGGCTAAAGAGACAGGCTTAGAATATTATATATTTGAGTGGAGGGTGCTGTCGTCCGCGTAACTGTGAACTGGGTTGGATGTGCTAGAGAGGAGGTCATTGATGTGGAGAAGAAACAAAGTAGGGGCTAAAGCTGAACCTTGAGGAACTCCTGCATTAATTGGATACAGTTAGAGGAATGTAATGCATTTTGTATCAATATTTAATGTCATTTCTCAGACAGCTAAATAATTAGACATTGCTGGTATTACGTTACTGTAGGTACTTTTAAAGTCGCATATATACAGGGTGTGCCAATTAAGACCTCCCACCTGGAAAATATCGGAATTAAAAAAGATTAAAAAAAATCCGAGACACGTCGACTTTGTTTCCAAGGGGGACTCATGATGGCGTATGTTGGCCTTGGAACCTACCTCATAGGAAGCGGCGTAAAGTACCCTTAAATTTTTAAATGGTGCCCTATGTGAGTGATACCTGATTTTAAAGCCTTCTGGATGCTACTCACGACAACTAACCACCTTTTAAAATTTTGGTTTGGATATGGCATTAAAATCACTATAATACATAAGACAAAATATCAGTAAATGAAAGAATGTTATTTAGCTATATGTTTGTATTGTATTGTATTCCCTCCAGTTCCATACAATTATAAAATCTTTGTGCCACTTACGAACGAACATTTTGAAGCATTTTGGACGTTATCTGACGGCTATTTTTTTAACAATTTCTCGACTCAACTTTATCAACCGAACTTCTTATCTGTTTTACCTTAAACGAGAGAAGCAAATATCCAGTGAAATCATTACAAAGTCGGTTGAATTCCAATTCGTGAAAATGTTTTATACAATTACTGAAAAAGTGGAAATAATGAGTTTATTCTACAAGAATAACAACTGTGCATGGCAGGCTAAACAGATTTTCATCCTGAGAAAAACACTTCGCATCGGTACGTCCTGGACTTAATATATAAATTTTGGAAAACTGGATCGGTTGCAAACAGAAATCATAAATGTAAGCAGGTCGCGCGTAATGAGGGTAAGCAGGTAACTGTCCTGATTCACATCGCAATGGAACCACATTTGAGTCATAAGAAACTTGCAAGTGGGTACTTCGGGAATTTCTGTAGCTAGTTGACGCCCAATCTTAAAAAGTAATAAGTATCACCCATGCAAAATTATTTTGGTACAGTAACTTAATAAAGGCGATCCTGACAGCCGTGTGCAGTTCTGTGAAAAAATAAGTGAGCGTGCTAGAAGGGATCCAAAATTTTGGTACTAAATCTGTTTTCCGACGAATGCACGTTCCAACTGGATGCCCAAGTCAACCGTCATAGTTACCGCTACACTGGAGTGATGAAAATACATTCACCTCATAGGCCTTTCTTTCTACCGGGAAATTTGGAGGGTAACATGTATCTGGATCTACTGGAAATGCGTATGTACCCGACGATCGTGAATATATTGGAAAATGACAACGCTTTAGCGGAAGAGTATGTGTGGCTTGAGCAGGATAGTGCTTTACCACATTATGCCGCAACTGTGCGTGATTTTCTTGATGGTAACGTCCCTAATCACTGGATAGGGTGCAGAGATTCAATTGAGTAGCCTTCTAGATCGCCATGTTTAACACCCTTAGACTTTTTTCTATGGCGACACTTGAAGTCTAAAATTTATGCCACACGGCCAAACTCCCTTAAGCAGATTCGTCGGCGAATTATTGAAGAATGTCCTCAGATAACGGCCGAAATGCTTCGAGATATTCGTTTGGAAATGGAGCAAAGATTTTATGATTGTATGCAAGTGAAAACAATTTGATTAAATAACATTCTTTCATTCATTGATAATTAGTCTTATTCTTGAATTGATGATTTTTTTGCCATAAATAAACCAAAATAGAAAGTCGTATGTTGTTAGCATAATTGAGAAATATTTCAAATGAGGTGTCACTCAACATAGCGTGCCATTTAAAATTAAAGAGTGCTTTACGCCGCTGCCTAAAGTTAGGTTTCAAGACACCAAAACTTACGCCGTCATGTGTCACCCTTGAAAACCTAGTTGAGGTGTTTCTCCTTTTTTCTTTTTAGTGAATTTTCTTAAAAAAATTCACTAATAGGTTGCGATTTTTGAATTTTGAAAAAATTTCTTCAAATGTGTGTGTGTGTGTGTTTCACACTGATAAGTCAAAATATAATCGGTCGATTTTGATCAAATTTGGCAAGAACCTTCCTTTTGCAAGTCGCTTAGACAAGTTCGTTAGCCAGGAAAATCGGCACAGGTTTTTCCGGAAAATTTTCTGTTTTATTTCGGATTTTTTTTATAAATCCGTAAATAACAAAGTAATTACAACCAAATTTTGTGCACGTCTTTCTGTTATTAAAACTGAACCACTTACCAAAACTTAGGTCGGTAGGATAAAAGACAAAAATGATAAAGGCATTTAAAAAAAAGAGGTTTTCCTCAAAACGTCAAATTCGCGATTTGAAACGTCAAAACGGCAACATTTAGGCAAAGAACCTGAAACAAATACGGGTTATGTAAAGAAAATGTCGCAAGAAAAATGTTATACAAACCCTTAAGTTTCCCCCTTCAACCGTCCTTGTTCTTTATTTTACTAAAATATGTCCGGAAAATTCATTTCAAATAGACCCTTTCTCTAATGCTTTGGCAGTAGTTTTAGTTAAGTTTATGGTTTAAAGGTCTGTAATATTTAGCTAATTTTCATTTTCAGAAAAGGTAAAAAAGGTAAGATGCTTACTGGCAATTAAGCCATTGCTGACCCTTTTTGATCATCTAAACTAACCTACCCTCCACCTTGAGCTCGATCTCAACGACGACAGTGATTTTGAAAAATCATCCGCCGCCGGTGAGGATCGAACCGTCGACCCCCGAGTCCGTATTGGAAAGTCTGAATCGACTTTCCCGCACGGCCACGGAGGCGCTTTCATTTTCAGAAAAAAAAATCGTTAATGCGGACACCGCGACTTTTGATTTTTTTTTTCAATATTTCTTCAAATGAGTGCAAACTAGGCCACCTAGAATCCATATTTCGTTGGGGTTTAGTTTCAGTTTTTATCTGTTAACATATATACAGGGTGGATAGATAATACTACATATTATACAAGAGAGGGGGGAATTAATTATTTTATTACTATGACAAACCGATCTGTAAAAATTTTTAAGGCAATACGTCAAATTCTTTTCTAACTTCAAGGAAAATTGAAATTCAACTTCTCACTTTAATGCCCTTTTGCCCAGTTCACAAAGTTCGATTAATTATTTAACGGATAGCTAGAATCAAGGCTTAATACAGACAATCACAGCTTCAAAACATTTGGTTGTCATGGAAAAACCTAAATCATAGTATGTGATTGGTTGTCAAAATCCTTGATTAAATGGTTAAATATTTAATCGAGCTTTGTGAAATTGGACATTTTGCTCTTGATTTAGACTTTTCGTCTAAATACGCTTGGCTAAATCGTAATATTTTTATGCTAACAATCTGCTCTGTGTACTATGACTTTGGGACCACCTGTATAACCATAGAGAAATTAAAATTATCGTGTATATAGGGGCCATAATTCACGCTCATTTGAAAACATTTTTTGAAAGTTTTACAGTCGTGCTCTCGATAAAAGAATTTTTTAAGGAAATTCGCTAAAAAGGTAGATACATGTTTAGGTTATGATAACTAAATGAGTTTATTTGTTTTGACTAATACGCTTACCATAAAATAACGGTTGATATATAACACAAGGTGTGTATCTGTTGTTGGATATAATATAGTAAATACATTGCTACCACAAAAGCCACCGCCATATTGTTAAGTTAACAAGGCACTATAACCACAATATTTGTTTAGCGCTTTGAATAACGGTATATGAAATTTTCTGTACTTCGGTTAATACTCATTATGTCAGTGTTTCACAGTTCATATCTCACAAACCAACCGACTACCGGAAGCCTCAGTTTGAGGCTATTATACAGTCTATTTGAAAGATTTACATTTATATTATTTTGCCGACAGCATCTCAGATATACTATCAGAAAGTTATGTTAAAAAATTATAAGTATCATGATGTTGTTTGGTCCACTACAGACGAATGATTTAATACTATTGTTTACCGGCATCTGTATGAAGTTTTGAAGAAGACAAGAATAGTGGCATTCTTCCGGAACATTTCCTAGACTAATTTCACTGATTTTTGTAACGTTTCATTGAACTTTATCATTACCTGGACGTTACCAAGAAATATTTGTGGGAAGTCAAATCTAATGGTAATTATACACAGTGGTGTATTTTAAAAGTATATAGATAAAAAACAAACTAATCCTTAAAAGGCTGTGCTTTTATGATTTAATTAAAATAGATAAAAAATCTGGCCGCAGCAAATGCGTTATAGTAGTGAATTTTTATAAAAATGTTTTTAATGGCAAATATGTCTTTTTTTAAACAAAGCAGGCATCAGATTTGGTTACCAATATAATCAATATAGCAAAAATAAAAAGTCTGGATGTACGAGGTGCGTTATGGTAGTTAATTTTCAAAACAAGATTTTTAACAGCAAATATGTCTTTTGTATGTACAATATTTCATCAACATAACTTTATTGTTGCAAAATTCACCAACATTTTCGGAAATAAATTTAAAAACGAACGTTAGATTAATAGCAAATTGAGACATTGAAATTGGAACCACTTAATGAAAATTCGCTACCATGACGCACTTGCTGCGTCCCGAATTTCTTTCCTCACAAACGTGCATCATATTCCGATGAAAAATGCAAAAATGCATTAATATAAGGTATGTTGGATTAAAAAAAAAGAAAATTTCTATCACCAACAACTTATGGACCATCCTGTGATATCTTAATTGTTGCAATAGGCTTGAAAACGTTAACATTTCTGAATATATAATGAACATACCTTCCAAACAACATATCACAAGTCTATACTTCCCCTTTAAAAAATTGTCATACGTGTCATTCGAAGGGGGTTGTAGGTAGGGATCGCATTTTGACGTTGAAAAATGTCAATTTATAATTGAAATTTGACGTGTTTCGGAATTGTTATAAGAATGTACAGTAACCGAAATAATGAGTTTATTCCATTTGGCGTTTACACACTGTATCTATCCACCGGATAACTCAAAAAATACTTCAGTGATTTGGACCCAATTTTTAAGTTTATTTTCTGGAAATTTTTGTACTTTTTTAATCAATCAAGTTATTTTGATGAAATATTGCACATTGTTTCTACTATAAAGGTTATACTATCTACCAAATTTGATGTTTTTTTTTTCAAAAAAGGCATATTTGACTTTAAAAACATTTTTGTGATATTTTGCTACTATAATACTGCCACCAGAATTTTCATTGTTTAAGTGGTGTTCTTTGTAGCCATGTGAGCAGATATCTAATCCGCATCTATTCCACTATGTCCTGTAATCCAGGCAAAGTTCATTAATTTACTCTTTATTTTCAAGTAGGTATAGTTTGCTATAATTCCAGTTATCAAAGAATACTGATAGTGGCGAGTAGAAAAATTAGATAAGGATAAGCTTACGACTGTATTTAATTTGCTTATTAATAGCTATTTAAACACTCATCCTGAGAAAACTAAGTGCAATATCAACCAACACAACAACAAAGCTTGCGGAACACGAGGTTTATCAGACATAGAAATACTCCATCCTTCCTGTAATAGCTATTAGTCATTGTCGATTTCGTGTAAACAATTCGTGATAACCAATAACGGTATCACTGTGAGTTTTTATGCTTTATCGCACGTTTCTCGCATGGGGGCGTAGGAAACACTTGTAAACGAGCGGTGTCTTGCCCTCTAGTTTTTTGTCAAACAGTTGAGTAAATAGTTGGTGGCTGAAGGTTTCTGCAGTAAGTATTACTATAATAATAAAAAAGTTAATAAAATATTGTTAATATACAGGTGACATGCAAGCTCTACGACAAGCTTTGGTAAATGATTGATGAGTGTCTGATTCTTTTTGTTTATAAATTACAAGCATTTGTAACCATTTAACTCAGTAACATAATCATCCTTGTTAACAAACAAAAACAATTGTAAATAGCTCATAGATAATATTCTTATCAGTGCTCATCACAGGTTCCAATGTTCACTAAGTGTATCATTTGATAGAGGTCTGGACTGCAATTGTTTGACAAAATTATCTCCAAACTTAGTTTCTAGGATCTCAATTAAGGCTGGCAGAACAAGCTCTTCACCAATGATGTGAGGCTTTCCACACCTGGCTATTTGATATAAAACCGTGTAAGACGCAAGTAAAGCTGTTTCAGTCACAAAGTTTTTTCATAATTTTAGTGAATTTTCGTAGAAAAAAATTACTAATGGGGAGATCCCGACTTTTGAATTTTGAAATTTTTTTCAAATGAGCGCGAACTAGGACCCCTAGAACCCATATCCGGGGTCAGTTTCAATTTTTATATGTTTATATATATATATATATATATATATATATATATATATATATATATATATATATATATATATATATATATATATATATATATATATATATATAGTGTGTCCACGGATTGAGTGTGGGTAAGGTATAAGTGGCAAAAAAATATCGAATTATATTATGATATTCTGGGAATCGCTCCTGCTTTGTCTTAAACTGAGATGTTGAAAAAATGAACAAAATCAATTAAGATACAGGATGGTTTATAACTGATGTAATGAAATGTATTAAGAGTAAACTAGCTTCGTTTATGAAGATACCGCAAAAAGTTACTAACAAAAATTGATTACAATTAAAATTTATGACAGGCTTTTAATTTTTAAACAGATCAGCTTACTATGAATTTTTTTTTAAGCTGCGAATTTATTTAAATGACGTTCGACGGCTTCTGTGATTAGGTGTACTTAAAAACATACTTGAAACTGTATTAAAAAAGTCTTTACCATAATTAAACTTGGGGTAGGTTTGCTTTCATCTTAACCAATAAAAAAAAGTAAAGTAAACGTACAGTTGGACATTCGAAGCAATAATTGGCGAGTTGCATGGCTACTTGAGCTCTGCCTTGCTGTTCGTTTCCCGGGATACTACTTATTTGGAAAATTGAAACGTCTATTTTATTTGTCATGAACGGCAAGCTTCTGTATTTAAAAATGTTAACAACAGAACAAAAAGTGTTTATTGTGCAGTGCTATGGTTTGCGGGAAGAACATTCTTATCAGGGAGTGATAAGAAAATTCCTTAAATGCTGACCAAATTATTCGGTTTCCGCTACTGGTGCAAAAAAAGTTGTTACAAAATTTATGCGTACTGGGAGTGTTTTAAATGTTAAGAAGACAAAGTCCGACCTAAATCAAGAAGACAATGCTGCAGCTGCATTAGCTATGGATTCTGTTAGGCGTTTTTCGAATTTACCATTAAGAAGAAGGGCATTAGAAATTGGAAATATTAGCAAATCGCATTTGCAAAAAATTTATCATACCAACAAGGTGAAACCTTTCAAAGCAAAACTTATACACACTTTGGAAGAAAATGACGAGTCAAAACGATTAGATTTTTGTTTATGGTACGGCGAGCTATATCTACCAAGTCACAATTTTGGCAGAAGCATTATTTTTTCGGACGAATCCACTTTCACCACTAATGGGGTGGTAAATTCCCAACATGCACGGCATTGGTCTATGGAAAATCCAAATTAAAAGTTAATTGCGGAAGACAATATCATAAAAAAGTAAATGTGTGGTGTGCTATTTCTTACGCTGGGATAATTGGGCCATATATTTTGAGCGGAATATGAACCAGTACAGTTACCTGGAAATGCTGGAAAGTATTCTTCAAGACCATTTCCATAACATGTCACTAGAAGATAGACAAACAGCATACTTTCAGCATGACGGCCACCCAGCACATACAACAGGAATTGTTAGAGAATGGTTAGATCGCGAATTTCCTGGGCGGTGGATTGGTCGATGTGGGCCAATACCTTGGCCTCCCAGAAGTCCCGATCTTACCATAATAGACTTTTATTTATGGGGCTATCTCAAACAGAAAGTCTACGCGGCTTCCATTAAACAACGATCTTGATTTGTTGAAACTGGGGTTGAAAGAGGCAGTTGACAGTATCCCAATTCAACATATTCAAAATGCCTACATAGCATTTACTAAACGGGCTAAGTTATGTGTATCGGTTGGTGGCAGCACATTTGAATAATTTCTTTATTTTTCGTTGTTCGTTTTGATTTTTGTTAGCAATAAGCGTTTTGTATTTTACTAATAAAATATTATTTAACATGGCATGGTTACTTACTTTGCGCACCTGTGTTCAGAAAACCACAGGTAAAAAGCTCCATGTTGATAGGGAAAAATGTTAATAATTTACTTGAAAATTCACAGTAGGCTGATCTGGCTGAAAATTGAGAGCCTGTGATAAATTTTAATTCTAAATAAGTTTTGTTAATAACTTTTTGCGGTATCTTTATAAACGAAGGTAGTTTACTCATAACACATTTAATTAAATCAGTTCTAAACCATCCTGTATATTAATTGATTTTGATCATTTCCCCAACGTCTTTAAGACAAAGCAGGAGCGATTCCAACAATATCATAATCTAATTCAAAGATTTTTTGTCACTTATACCTTACCCACACTCAATCCGTGGACACCTTGTATATATATATATATATATATATATATATATATATATATATATATATATCTATATATATATATATATATATATATATATATATATATATATATATATATATATATATATATATATATATATATATATATATATATATATATATATATATATATATATATATATATATATATATATATATATATATATATATATATATATATAAATTTGATTTTAATTGTAATCCGAACAATTCTCGGGGTTTGCTAACCTACTCACTATGAAGCGTTTTCAAATGTCGCTTAACTTTATTAAGCTCCATGCTCTCTGCTGCCAAAATTTGTAAGCAAATGACACACAGGAGCCTTCTTCTTCATTTACTTCAGTGCTGATAAACCCAAACTTTAAATATCCTTGAGAACATATCCTTGATTTTTGTTTCAGACCCAGTCTCGTCTGTGCCCTTGTTGATGCTTCACTATCGTCAAATGCTCGCTTACGCTCACATAAAAATTTATCCATGATTCTGTATGCGCTGTATACAATATACTGCTACTCGAATATCGTAAATTGCAGTTAACACGCAAATTACAACATACACATTCGCGGTAGAAGGATCGACTCGAACGAGGCTGGCTGTAACTGAACGAGATGCAACATTTACACACGCTGAGTAGACACTCTAGAATTTTTGAAACAAATCGGAACTTATCGCGAAACCGCGAGGATATCCGCTTTGGTGGATGTGAGATTGTAATTGAAAATTGGGTCGCAAATACTAAAATGTTGAGAAACGCTGATTTAGCCGTTCCCACTCTTTCTAACCTACAGAATGTCATGCGATTTGAGTGGCGTTTGATGGAAAAAAAGGTTAGGGACGCAGCAAGCGCGTTATGATAGCGAATTTTCTTAAAAGTGTTTTTAATAGCATATTTCTTTCTTTGATGAAAGCAGGCATCAAACTTGGTTGCCTATATAGCAGAAACAATGTACCATATTTCATCTAAATAACTTTATTGTTTGAAAATATAGACATTTTTCAAAAGTCTGGATGCAGCAAGTGTGTTAGGTAAGTAAATTTTCATAACAATGTTTTTAATAGCAAATGCGAGCAGGCATCAGTTTTGATTACCTGTATAGCCAATGTAGTAGAAACAATGTACAATATTTTATCAAAATGACTTATTGTTTGAAAATATACAAAAAATTTCCGAAAATAAAGTTAAATGTTGGTTTCCTAACTAACAAAGCTTACGTTAATAGCAAATTGGTTTATTGAAATCTGAAGGATTTAATGAAAATTTGCGACCAAAACGCACTTACTGCGTCCAGATTTTTTTCTTACAAACATGCATCATATTTTGATAAAAAATGCATTAACGCATTTGTACTCCGAAAATTAGTTAAAATATGGAGACCGTTAAACCATAAACTTCACTAAACCTACAGCGAAAGCATCAACTTTACTAAACCGACACCCAAAGCATCAAAGATAGGGTCTATTTGAAATGAATTTTCTGTAAATATTTTAGTAAAATGAAGGGCTGTGACGGTTGAATCTGAAACTTAAGGGTTCGCAGAACACTCTTCTTGCAACATTTTCTTTGCACAATCCGTATTTGTTTCACGTTCTTTGTCTAAACATTACCAATTTTGGCGTTTCAAATTGCGAGTTTGACATTTTGAGGAAAGATCCGAACTTTGTTTCTTTAACTGCCCATAACTTATTTGTCTTTAAAGCTAGAAACCTAAATTTTGGTACAGTGTTCACTCTTTATAATACAAAGGCGCATATCAAATTTAGTTGCCCTTACTTTGTTACTTCCGGAGATATAAATTTTTTTTAGAAAGAAAACACAACTTTTTCCCGCAAAACCTCGTCCGATTATCCAAGCCACTTGCAAAAGGAAGGCACTCACCAAATTTGATTAAGATTGGTCCATTATTTTTTGAGTTATCGGTCGGATATATATATATATATATATATATATATATATATATATATATATATATATATATATATATATATATATATATATATATATATATATATATATATATATATATATATATATATATATATATATAAATAAATAAATATATAAATAAATTTTTTGGAATATACAAATAAGAAACAAAGTCACATATAACAACATAACAATAGCAAAAACAGATAAAAGCGACGCATTAATAGCAATAAAAACACAGGACTATATAGAAAAAACAAACACTTTCATCTCAACAAACAAATGCAAGAAACTAAACGAAAACCCAACGAACAAATTCCAAAATCAAATATTAAACATCATAAAAAAACACAAGACAATATTCAACCAAAAAACAACACATTATTATAACAACAAGCCTAAAGCACCACCAATGACATGAATAATAAAACGGGATACCCAATAAAACCACTCATCAACTTCAAAGATGCACCTTGATACGAAATAGCAAAAGAAATGGACCAAGTACTAAGACAAGAAATACAACTAGAAAATAAATTTAACACAAAAAAACTCCATAGAACTAGTGCATAAACTAGAAAACATAAACAAAAACACAAGACTTGCCTCATTTGACATAACAAATATGTACACCAATATACCAGTCAACGAAACTACATATATAATCGAAAATAAAATGCAAAATAACAACAAAAACAACAAATCAGCGAAATATTAAACATCATATTAAAACAAAGTTACTTTGACTTCAACGGAGAATACTACATCCAAGAAGACGGACTACCAATGGGATCTCCACTATCAAGCATCATGGCAGAAATATACATACAACAGTTAGAAGATAAAATCAACACCATCATAAAAAAGACAGACCCTGTTCATGCTCGTTGTTCTGTCACTTTTAAATTCAAATGTCGCGCGCTACACTGACATAGAGTAAGTGTTACTAATGGTTTCCGCCAGAAGACCAGAGAGGGGGAAGAAGAATGAGAGAAGGGAGAGAAGCTTGCATCCCTCTGCCACTTGTTTTTGAGTCCTTGAAGAGGCAAGAGGTCTCGAGAAAGCAATTGTCTCGAGAAAGCGAATTGCTTTCTACCCCTTGAAGAGACACGAGGTCTCTAAATATCCATTTTGTTTGTAAGTCCTTTGGGAGACACGAGGTCCCTAGAGGTGTTGTGTGTGAATACAGAAAAACGAAGCTTATGTTCCTGCATTATTGGAGAATAAAGGTAGGTAACTTTGCTTATTGTCAGTGCCCTATTTGTTCTGTTTTTTTTTGTTATTCATTATAAAATAAATACACGTGGTATTTACATTTGGCCCATCGACCGGATTTTTATAGTTGTTTTGTTTTGTTATTAGTTGATACAGTCCATTTTTTGAAGTAATTTTACTTGTTTCCTTTAGTCTAGTAAATTTGTAATTGTTTATTGCCGTGTTGAGTCATTTAATTTCAAGGTGACGTTATTGCTTGTATATAACTAGGTACATACTCGAATTGCATATTGTTGAAATCACGTTTGCATATTGTTTAAATCGCGTTTAGGAATTTTTTTTGAGTTGAACAATGGAGTTGACTCAGCTAAAAAATAAGCGCGAAAGCGTTTATACACGAGTAGAAGCCATATTGCACGTGGCTCAACAGGTCAAAATAGACGCAGTAGTGGATTTAGATAGGTTGAATAGATTTGAGGTTCGTTTTGAGGCGTTGAATGAGTTGGTCAATCTATTTGATTCATTGCATTTGGACATCGTGTCGGTAGTTGATCGATCAGAGTTGGAGAGCGAGCATGAAATGCAGAACAAATTCGATGAACTGCAATACTCTATAAAAACTATCTATCGAGAACTGAGAGGTTATGCAAATAAAGCCGCTGAGAATCAAGCTCGATCCGTTTTTCACGGTAGTTCGAAATCGAGTCGAGCATCGAGTAAGTCGCGGTGTTCGGTCAAATCATCGAACGCTCGATCTCTCAGTGAAAAGGAAGTAACGAACGCAAACGCGATTATGTCAACTTCAAATTTAAACAGACATTTGAGGTTACCGAAAATCGAAATGCCAAAATTCGATGGAAATTGGAAAAACTGGCCAACCTTTTATGATCTGTTTAAAACAATGATTCCTGAGAACGAATCATTGTCAGATATTGAAAAGTTCCAATATTTGAGTGCTTCGTTAGTGAAGGATGCAGCTGGCCTAATCAAGAATTTACCGCTAACGGGAAGCAATTATGGGATTGCATTCAAGTCTCTGGTCTCAAGGTATCACAATACCCGGGTTTTGTTGACCAATTATTGGCAGGGTATTGTACAGGCCCCCAAAGCAAATAGTGAATCTGCTTCTTCCCTACGAACGTTGTTGTCTGTATTCAGTGAAAATTTGGAAGCGTTGAAGCAGTTTGAACATGACATGTGGGATTTCACTAAATTCAACATGTTGCTGCAAAAGGTGGATATGAGTCTTAAGCAAAAATTTGAGCTTGAGTTTTGCGAATCGGACATTCCCAGTTTTAGTAGTTTATGTAGATTCTTGGAAAAGCAGTGTAAAGCAATGGAGACAACTGCCTTAACTTCCAATTATGTGACTAATAGAAGGCAGCATGTTTCAGCAACCACTGCTAGGCCCGCTTCGTCCTTTGTTACCAGCACAAAGCTTGTATGTGCTTATTGTAAGGAGGAGCACCCCATGCTCAAGTGTGATGGATTTCTATCTTTATCCTCTCATAAACGGTATACGTTCGCAAAAAAAAATAATCTTTGTTTTAACTGTTTATCAAACTCGCATGCCAGCAGGGAGTGCAAGTCATCAAGTTGTCGTGTATGTAATAAACACCATCATACATTATTGCACTTCCCAAAAGCACCGGCATCGGGAGATGAGAGTGACTCAAACAAGCCACCTGTGGAAGAGCCACAAGGTGCAGAGCAATTGCGTGTGTTGGCAAGTGTGGTAAAAAGGGAACAGTCCGTGTTACTGGCAACTATAATGCTATTAGTACGAGATAAAAATGGAAAGGTTAGGAGATGTCGAGCTCTCCTGGATTGTGCGAGTGAGGCTAATTTCATTTCGCAGCAGTGTGTTGAAAAATTGGGGCTCAACACCTCATCTCGTTCAGTGATGGTTCAAGGCTTGAACCAAATGAGCTCGCTTGCTAGCCAAGGCACTCTCAAATGTCGAGTAGAGTCCATTTATGAGCCAACAAAGTTAGAGTTGGACATGATTGTGATTCCGAACATTTGTTCCAAGATCCCTTCTGCTAAAATTGAGCAGTGCCACTGGCAACATATTCAGAACTTAGAGTTGGCAGATTCAGAGTTTGGTATACCAGGGGACATTGAAATTTTGTTGGGTACTGACGTTTATGCTCATGTGGTTAGACCTGGAATAAAGAGAGGGCCTCGAGGTGCACCAGTGGCCATCAATACTGTTTTTGGTTGGGTGCTTATGGGCAGTGTAGAACAGTCAAAGTCTCATTCTGTTGTGAATAGTTTATGCACGTTGGTCGACTTGGATCATACCTTGAAACAGTTTTGGAGCTTGGAACAGGTACCACAAGGTTTAGTTATGTCTCCGGAAGATAAAAAATGTGAGGAAATCTTCAAGAAGACTCAGCACCGAAATAGTACTGGGAGATATATTTTAAATATGCCCTTTCGTGAGGGTACTCCGTGTTTGGGAGAATCTTTCAGTGTTGCATTGAGGCGGTTTTACTCCCTGGAAGCACGTCTTAGTAGGGATCCAGCGTTGCACAAGTCCTATTCGGAGTTTATCAGGGATTATTATGAGTCTGGCCATATGTCTCTGGTATCAGATGTAGCTGTGGAACCATCTGATGCATACTATATTCCCCATCATTGTGTGTTGCGTCCTCACAGCCTTTCGACCAAACTGCGGGTGGTATTTGATGCTAGTTCCAAAAGTACGAATGGTGTATCTCTGAACGATACGAGTGGGAGCGAAGTTGCAGACAGATATTGCCACTGTGTTGTTGAAATTTCGCTCAAACAAAATTGCATTTACTGCTGACATTCGGCAAATGTATCGACAAATTTTGGTTGTAGATAATCATAGGGATTATCAAAGAATTCTCTGGAGGTTCTCAAAGGGGGAACCTGTACAGAAATATCGCCTTAATACTGTCACATATGGGGTCTCCTCAAGCCCACACATGGCAATCCGAACAATGATGCAGCTTTGTGATGATGAGGAATCATCTTTTCCATTGGCAGCAAAGCTAGTTCGGTCCGATCTCTATGTGGATGATGTAGTCAGTGGAGTCGACTCATTGTCAGAGGCTTTTGAGTTGCAACGGCAATTGATTGGGTTGTTTGCTAAGGGGGGTTTTGAATTGAAGAAGTGGGCCAGCAATAATTCGAAACTGTTGTCCACAGTATCAGCTGATAGTCAGCAACCTCGATCGTTAGATTTAAATGATCCATCAGTGTTGAAAATTTTAGGATTGCAGTGGTGTCCCATAGGTGATACATTCTCTTTTAATGTTGAACCTATTGATCGTCCGTGCACAAAACGAAATCTTCTTTCGGAATTGGCAAGAATTTATGACCCCCTGGGTTTTTTGTCTCCTGTTACCCTGTTGGCAAAATATCTTATGCAGTGCTTGTGGGAGCAAAAAGTGGGATGGGATGATAAGCCCTCAGAGGATATTGTTGGTCAGTGGTCTCAGTATAAATCACAACTCAGTGCGCTAGCAGGTTTATCAATTCCCAGAGGCGTAAAACACGATAATATCATCAGTACAGAACTCCATGGGTTCTGTGATGCATCGGAGCGAGGGTATGCTGCAGTTGTTTACTTAAGACAAGTATCAGAGGAGGGTCAAGTTTGGATCAATTTTCTGTGTGCCAAGTCCAAGGTATCACCTTTAAAAAGAATATCGATTCCACGTCTCGAATTGTGTGGGTGTTTATTGTTGGCAAAGCTTCTGGAATCTGTGTGTCGGGTGTATGAAGGTCGCTTTGAGTTTAACTCTAGGTATGCTTGGTCAGACTCTATGGTGGCACTTGCCTGGATAAAATCATCTTCCAATAGGTGGAAGACCTTTATTGGGAATCGAGTAGCAAGCATACAAGAGAAGATTCCTCCAGAGTCATGGCATCACGTAAGTGGACAAGAAAACCCAGCTGATTGTGCATCGAGAGGCATGTTACCTTCTGGGTTTTGTGAGCATCCACTATGGTGGGCGGGACCCGCCTGGCTAAAATTGGCAAGAGAAAATTGGCCCAAGTCGTTGCGTTTTGAGCCGCCAGAAGAGTGCCTGGCGGAGCAACGAACTCTCCCCGTACTAGTTACTTTGGCAAATGAGGAGTGGCTCAGTAAACTTTTGAATCGCTTTTCGCATCTACGGAAAATTCAGGGTGTTGTTGTATATTGTCAGCGGTTTGTGCGAAATTGTAGGGTGTCTCCATCTGACCGAACTACTGCATCTCTGACAGCCACCGAATTACAGGAGGCGCTTCATATGCTTATCAAATGTGCTCAAGGTGAAGTATTTCAAAGGGAAATAGCATCCTTGGTTAAAGGTGAGAGGTGTGCGAGGGCAATAAATAAGTTAGCCCCCTTTCTGGATACAGAGGGTATCCTCAGGGTGGGCGGTCGCCTTCGTCAAGCTGATGTTCCAGTTGAAGTGAAACACCCTATATTGTTGCCCCGCTCACATCGTCTCACCGAGTTAATCATTGCACACACACACCATGTCA
Organism: Tillus elongatus; assembly: GCA_964006375.1. Classification (NCBI taxonomy): domain Eukaryota; kingdom Metazoa; phylum Arthropoda; class Insecta; order Coleoptera; family Cleridae; genus Tillus; species Tillus elongatus. Next base: position 108,465,720 of record OZ023267.1, read on the forward strand.
ATCTTCATCCTGGTCCTCGCACATTGCTTCATTTGCTTTCGCAACAGTTTTGGATTTTGTCCCCTCGGAGAGCTATTCATCATGTTTTGTCAAGGTGCTATCGTTGCTTTCGAGTGAATCCTACTCCCATGGCACCGATGATGTCTGATTTGCCAGTTGCCAGGGTTTCTCAGTTGAAGCCGTTTTCACACAGCGGAGTTGATTTTGCAGGTCCAGTTTTTGTGACACAGGGCAGATATCGAGGTGTCCGAAAGGTGAAAGCATATATTTGTTTGTTTGTGTGCATGGCAACGAAGGCCCTCCATTTGGAAGTAGTGTCTGATCTTTCAGCTGAAGCCTTCTTGGCAGCTCTTCGGAGGTTTGTGGCTCGCAGAGGAAGATGTGACAATTTGTATAGCGATAGAGGTACCAACTTCGTCGGCTCAAATAAGCAGCTCTTAAACTATGCAAAGGGGGCAGCAGATGCTTGTACCATTAAGTGGCATTTCAACCCCCCATCAGCTCCGCATTTTGGAGGTCTGTGGGAGGCAGGAGTGCGCTCAGTCAAGACTCATTTGCGAAGGGTGATCGGTTTGCAGATTCTGACCTTTGAGGAAATGTCCACGTTGCTTGCTCAAGTGGAATCAGTTTTGAATTCTCGACCATTGTGTAGTGCGAGTACTGATCCAAATGATCTGTTAGCCCTATCCCCAGGACATTTTCTTACAATGGAACCGTTAGGTGCTCCTCCTGATGCTGATTTGACTTTGTTAAGTATGAATCGCTTGTCACGCTGGCAGCTGGTGCAAAGGATCCACCAGGACTTTTGGCGCCGCTGGAAGAACGAATACCTGCATACACTGCAGCAGCGTGGTAAGTGGAATACTGTGCAAACGTCCCCCCCGATCGGAGCTTTAGTTGTGATTAAAGATGAGACTTCGTCACCTCTTGTTTGGAAGCTCGGACGCATTATGCAACTATACCCAGGCCGTGATGGTATAGCTCGGGTAGCTCAAGTTCGCACTAGTAGTGGCACTTTTGATAGGCCTCTGACGAAGTTATGTCTGTTGCCATCGCAGTAATACGTCTGCCTTGAAATTTTTTTGTACAGTTAATTATAAATCCAATAGCTTCAGTTTTTTGTTTTTTGTGCTTATTGTAAATTTTTGTTTTGTTTGTTTATTTGAGAAACAATATAATTGTGAAAATAAATCCTTATTTTGGTGGGCGGAATGTTCATGCTCGTTGTTCTGTCACTTTTAAATTCAAATGTCGCGCGCTACACTGACATAGAGTAAGTGTTACTAATGGTTTCCGCCAGAAGACCAGAGAGGGGGAAGAAGAATGAGAGAAGGGAGAGAAGCTTGCATCCCTCTGCCACTTGTTTTTGAGTCCTTGAAGAGGCAAGAGGTCTCGAGAAAGCAATTGTCTCGAGAAAGCGAATTGCTTTCTACCCCTTGAAGAGACACGAGGTCTCTAAATATCCATTTTGTTTGTAAGTCCTTTGGGAGACACGAGGTCCCTAGAGGTGTTGTGTGTGAATACAGAAAAACGAAGCTTATGTTCCTGCATTATTGGAGAATAAAGGTAGGTAACTTTGCTTATTGTCAGTGCCCTATTTGTTCTGTTTTTTTTTGTTATTCATTATAAAATAAATACACGTGGTATTTACAGACCCAAACATCAAATGGATAAGATACGTCGATGATATATAATAATAATAATAATAATAATAATAATAATAATAATAATAATAATAATAATAATAATAATAATAATAATAATAATATACGACAATCAAAAAACCAACATAGACAATATCCTCGAAAAAATAAACCAAATTAACAAAAACATAAAAGTTACAATAGAAAAAGGATCAAACAACACCATAAACTTCCTAGACTTAACACTAATCAGAAAATAAAACCAGATTGAATACAAAATATACAGAAAACCCACACAAACAGACATCACTATACCTAAACACTCACTACATCCACACACACACACACACACAAAATGGCCACATACAGATACTTAATAAGTAGAATGCTAAATGTACCACTCCATAACGACGAACGAGAAAAGGAGTACAACATCATAATACAAATAGCAGAAAGAAATGGCTACAACAAGAAAACAATAGAAAAGCTAGTAAAACAAATCAAAAACAAACAAATCAACAAGACCGAAAACAAAACACCATAAACAAACACAAAATAAACAACATTCATTTATAACCACCACGCCAAAAAATAACACAAACACTCAAACAATATGACTTTAAAATGAGCTACAAAACCAATAACAAAATAATAAACAAAATAAATAAAAAACAAGAACACAACCCACATGAATTAAACGGAATATATCAAATAGAATGTAACACATGCAATAAAGAATATATAGGAATGACAAAAAAATCAATAGAAACAAGATTCAAGGAACATATAACAGCATTAGATAAAATCCACATACCTAGCTACAAATCAAACGTAGCTACACACATTAACAACACAAAACACCAAAAACCAGACATCACCCAATTATAACTAATGAAACATGTTAAAGACCACAAAAAAATGGAAATCTGGGAACAATACTACATTCAACAAACAAACAATAAGAAACAATTAATGCCAGAACAAATCCAAGTACAAACATTTAAACAAAACTTAATAAAGGCCATACAAATAGACAAATTATCAAACCAGTGATCAAGACAGGAGACCGATACACACGACACAGTCCAAAGGCACAACCAACCAGGAAACAGGAAACCGACCAATAGAAGCTCACGGCGCATGCGCCACCTACAATCTCAGACGTAGACCACACAGGAGCGATAACAGTCAGTAGTGTGTTGATGATGAACCCGGACGGTTCGAAACTGCAGTCCGCGCAAACCAATAAGAAATCGCAAACGTACAGCAAACAAATAAAGTATATAAATATATATATATATATATATATATATATATATATATATATATATATATATATATATATATATATATATATATATATATATATATATATATATATATATATAAACACAGATCTCCTGATTAGCGATTTTTTTAAAATTCGCTAAAATTCAGAGGCTTTGGAGTGAATTGTTTAAAAAATCAACTACTCAAATTTAATATAAATAAGTTTGAACATGTCCAATGATATGCTGAGGAGATAAAGCAAGTTGCGTTATGGATTACACGACTTAAGAAAATTAGCTACGATAACAGACTTTTCCTTTTTATTATCTTATTAACTAAAATCTCTTTAGATGGATAAATATTCTTTGATGCCGGTATAATAAATTGTTGCAATTTATATTTCGTTAGCAATAAATGACAATAAAGTACCATGACTCGCAAAGTCAAGCTGCCATCAACTTACTTATAGCTGAAGCCCGTGCAACAAAGATCAATGTAATTATTATTAATTGTGACGATTTATGAGCTACATGATCATAAAATAATGACGGTGATTTGACTTGGACAACGACTATTACCTTACCAATGTTAAAACTTCAATGAAACCGATACGCCAACTAAGTGCAGATAACTGTAAATTGTATCAGACAATATTTACAAAACTATTCCTTTATATATATATATATATATATATATATATATATATATATATATATATATATATATATATATATATATATATATATATATATATATATATATATATATATATATATATATATATATATATATATATATATATATATATATATAGAGTGGCGCATTGAAAACGAAACAGACCGATTTGCGTCCAGAGAAACTTTTTTTAACAAACGCTGAAACAAGTCAACTTTAATTCAGGGGGACATGTTTTGATGTCATAAAACTCAACTTTGTCACATCAACCCCTTAAGTGTAGTGACAACAACCCTTACATTTTAAATAAGGAACATGGGTCGAGTCTTACATCATTTGAAAGATCTTTCTTTCTGAATTCAGCACACTAATTTTTTTGAAAGTTTTATCAAGTCGTTTAAAATTATTCACAGTTGAAGATGCAAAAACGCATTTCACTCATTCCGATGAGATGTGCTGATAGTCAATGTTTTGTTAGTTTGTAAACAAAAAATTGACTACCAGAATATTTCTTATAGGAGTCAGAGAAATGCGGTTTATTATTTCAGTTTATCGGTCGGTTTGATACTTGATAGTACTACCGAAAATTAGTTTCACAATGGTGTATTCTGTAGAGGAAAGAGTTGAAATAATTACTCTTTGTTTCAAAAACGATGACTGAGCCAACCGTACCGCAAATTTGTTTAATGAACAACATCCGAACAGACATGTTAACAGAAAATACATTTTGGAGTTAGTTGCTAAGTTTAGACAAAGTGGTTCAGTAGCCAACAAAAAACGGGATCCTAAACGTGAATTTCCGGTTAGAAATGAGAGTACCGAGATTGAAGTTTTAGGACAAATTGCTGCAGACCCAACTTTGAGCACGAGAAAATTGGCCACTGTTTCAAACATCAAAAGAATAACTATTCAGCGAATATTGAAGCATCATAAATTTCACCCGTATAAAATTCATCTTGTATAACAACTGAATGAAGATGATTTTGATCGGCGGCTGGAGTTTTGTGAAGTTAAGACTGCCCGAATAGCTGATAACGGGAACTTTCTGTTCAATATCTGTTTTTCAGACGAGTGTACGTTTTTATTAAACTCTACAGCCAATCGTCATAATTGTCGTTATTGGGCAGATAATAATCCAAGAAATTTTCACGAAGTCCACAGAAATTAAATGCCTGGACCGGCATTTTTGGAGACCGTTTAATCGGACCAATTTTTCTTGATGGCAATTTGAGTGGCGAAACGTATTTGGAGTTACTAGAAGATATCGTTTACCCTCTACTAATTGACATTGTTGAAAATGATGATCGCTATCAAGAAAATCAATTAGTGTTTCAACAAGATGGAGCTCCTCCGCATTTTTCATAACGTGTTAGGGAGTTTTTTAACAGAGAGTTTCCAGAGCAATGGATTGGGCGTAGAGGTGCTATTAAGCGGCCCCCTAGATCACCGGATTTAACTCCTTTAGACTTCTTTCCATCGGGCCATTTAAAGAGTAGAATTTTCGCAACAGAACCAGAGTCTCTGGAAAAATTACGACGACGCATTGTTGAAGAATGCCGTCTAATAACTCCACAATTGCTCCAGAATGTCAGAGCTCGTTTTGAACAAAATTTGTACTTTTGTATGGAAGCTGGTGGGCAACAATTTGAACACTTGCTTAACTGAATAAAAATTTTTGAACGTTTGGTTTGGTTTTTTAGTTTTTTTTTAACGAAAAATTGACTAATTAGTGCATTTCTTATCACAATGAATGAAATACGTTCTTGCAACTCCAACTGTAAATAATTTTTAAACTAGTTGATAAAACTTTTAAAAAAATTTATGTGCTGAATTCAGAAAAGAAAGAGCTTTCAAATGATGTAACACTCGACCCATGTTCCCTATTTAAAATATAAGGGTTGTTATCACCACCCTTAAGGGGTTGATGTGACAAAGTTGAGTTTTATATCAAAACATGTCCCCATCAATATTAAAATTGACGTGTTTCAGCGTTTTTAAAAAAAAATGTCTGGACGCAAATCGGTCTGTTTCGTTTTCAATGCGCCAGCCTATATACATATTTATATATTTATATTACATTTGGTATATTAATTAGTACTACATAATTTAACAATGTGTTTCACAAATAAGCTTAACGCTTGTGCTTGCAATAAACACAATTTTGATTTCTGACTTGCCTAAAAGAACTGCCAAAGCACGCTACTGTCGCAATAATAATTTCGTGTGTGTTTCACACCGATAACTCAAAAGATAATGGGCCAATTTTGTTAAAATTTGGCGGATACCTTTCTTTTGTAAATCGCTTGGACACATTCGTTGACCAAGAAAATCGAACCAGGTTTACCGGGAAAATTTTGGGTTTTCTTTCAGAATTTTCTTAATCTATACTGTAGTGATGATAACCAAATGTAAGTAAATTTGCGTTCTAAAAAGTAATCTATAGATCAAAATTTAGATCTCTGTGTTACAAGAAAAAAAGTTATAAGCATTTAGTTTTTTAAAATGTTTGATACCAGATTATTTCTATGAAAATTCACTACCACGCTTGCTGCGTCCAGGCATTTTTAATTTAAAAGCTGACAATAAAAGTATTATCTGTAGTTAAGTATATACCAACAATTAAAGACTAGATCGGTGTTCGTAATAAATTGTTACAGTGTTAAAACGTCAATTTTAAAGGAAAACTTCTGTTTTGCAATACTCCTCTGACTCGGCGAAACTGTTGATTGTTTTTATGGATGAAGGCGCATTTTAGTTTGTTTTAGTCGACAATGGGAAGTAGTTGTTAAATAATACATATCTTTTATTTCTGAGAAAACTTCTGGCAATTAATGGCTCAGTGTATTTTTTGTGTGGTTAGTTGGCATTTAGTTGCGGTCTAAGAGATAAATGTACAAATTCTAGGAAGATAAGGAACAATTAAACGTTAATGGGTAACACAAACAAACGTTAATTTCGCGGAAACGAAACTAGTGATTGCATTATGCAATAAAATAATAAGACGATAAGATTCATGTTCTATAACTCAAACAGAACGCTAATATGATAACCACACAATCAGGTAAAACACTTTCTATTACCTGTATGACTGAAGCAGTAGAAGGCACTGGTATCCCAAATAAAGTATTTCCAAAACTAGTAGCTTTATCCAAAACCTCATGTATCAATTCTGGACTTGATTTTACTTCTACATCGTCAATACGTGTGGATGTCACACTGGCGACAAAAATTTCAACTTTTAGTTAATTTTTATTTAAAAAAATTCACTAAAAGAGAGGTATCGATGGTGAGACTTTGCAAAAATTTTTTCAAATAAGCGCGAATTAGGACCCCTAGAACCCATATCCGGGGTCAGTTTGAATTTTTATATGTTTATATATATATATATATATATATATATATATATATATATATATATATATATATATATATATATATATATATGTATCCGTCTGATAACTCAAAAAATAATTAACCGATTTAGATGAAACTCGCCAAGTGCCTTTCTTTTATTAATAGCTTGGATGAGTTCGTTGGCCAAGAAAATCGGACGGGGTTTTCCGGGAAAAATTTGAGTTTTCTTTAAAAAAAAAATCCGAAAATTTCGATAAAATTTGGTCTACATATTGCTTTGGGGAAGACCTAACTATGTGCCAAAATTCAGCTTTCTAGGGTTACAGAAAATTGAGCTATTCAAATTTGAAACATTTATGTTTAAATCATAGATGAAGTATGTGGTTGCTGTTGGTTAGTCAATGACAGCTGCTATTAATGTCATTGACTCATGAAATTCATTTTTAAGTTTCAGAGAAATGTCAATAATACTGAATTCACTGATTGTTAATCATTGGTAGCATTTACGATTATATATAACCCTATTGTAATTTATCATCATTTAACACCTCTGTAGTATAATTATTTTTTCCCTTACAACTCGCATCGTTTTTAGTCAATTGTTGTTATTAATAGTCAATAGTTTCTTCCCGAACACACACGGCTTCCATTGACTTCTGCTTCTGCCGCTGTTACAGTCTTTTTAGAGGTCCAGTTGTAACGACTCATGCAGCCAGTGTTGCCAGTTTAAGTATAAATAGTGTAGTATCTTTTAGTTTGTGTACACTCCATTTACTTTTTTTATTTCTTCTTTGCTGCACATATCAAGACAAATTATGTTGTTAGTTTGTATACAGTGTGGTCTAGAAATAATTGTACACAGAGCAGCAGTGGAAATTCAACCAAATTTACCTCAGTCCAAAAGTCAACATTAAAAGAGATATGGGATATATCTTTTAGTGAATTTTTATTTAAAAAAATTTACTTATAGAGAGGTATCGATGGTGAGACTTTGCAATTTTTTTTCAAATGAGCACGAACTAGGACCGCTAGAACCGATATCCGGGGTCAGTTTCAATTTATATATATATATATATATATATATATATATATATATATATATATATATATATATATATATATATATATATATCCAACCGATAACTCAAAAAATAATTAACAGGGTTTTCCGGGCAAATTTTGAGTGTTCTTTTGAAAAATAATTTTTTCTGCGAAAATTAGAAAGCTGTCTTAATTAAATTTAGTAGATGTGTTGCCTTGGAAGAGACCTTACTACGTACTAAAATTCAACTTTCTAAGTTGATAGAAAATTGAGTTATTCAAATTTTCAATTTTCTTTCGAAAATTTTTTTTTTCTCCAAATATTACAAAGTTATTTTAATGAAGTTTGGTGGATATCTTGCCTTACAAAAGACCTTACTACATACCAAAACTAAACTTTCTAAACTTATAGAAAATTGAGTTATTCAAGTTTGAAACATTTAATAAAAATTCACTACGATAACGCACTTGCTGCGTCCTGAATTTTTTTTTCGCTTAAACGTCGTAGAAAGTCTCAAAACAAATAGAAAATATGATTTGGAAACGGAATTTTTTGTGTCTGTCGGTGTACATGCCTATCTGTTTGTAGCCACGATAACCTAAAACGAATCGAGATATCGTCTTCAAATTTGGTATACAGTTAGCACCCGATAAACAAACGGTTCGGATTGTTTTTAGATAAAATCGCTCTAGGGTGTAAGGGACGAATGAAGGATGATTTGGTGAAAAATTACATTTTATCGTTAAAACCCGAGTAATATAACGTTTTAGGGTTTGTTGATTAGAAAGCTTTCAATTTCATCAAACATCTGGTATTTTGTGCTGAAATTGAACTAAGGTTTAAATGTGTGGGGGTGGAATATTGGCGACAGAAATTTCGAATTCTTTTTTAGCTAAAACGGTGTAAAAATATCAAAACATATAAAAAACTTAATTCTGGAGCGAAATGTTTTTTGTCTGTAGGTTTGTACGTCTGTCTGATAGTAGGCGCCATAACTTTCGAACGAATTGAGATAACATCTCATGTTTGTAGCCCCGATAACTGTAGACCGAATTTAGGTATAGTCTTCAAATTTGGTATCCAGTTAGCACCCGGTAAAGGTACGCTTCGATTTTTTTTTGGTAAGATCGCTTCAGGGGGTAGGGGATAAATGAGGGGTGAATTGGTGAAAATTGACATTGTTTCATTAAAACTCGAGTAATATGACGTTTCAGACTTTTATGGGTACAGGAATACGAATATTTTCTTTCTGGTCAAGTCCTGGACCCTAAATTCATATCATGAGAAAATATTTCCGACTTGAGTAAATTATCACAGCTATGTGGAGGTTATGATTCAATTTTCAGCACTATTTTAAGCAACTTTTATCTTGTGGATATAAAGAGAAATTCTGCTTAATTTTGAAGATGTAGGATGAAATTGAAAAATTGTTATTTTTAGAATTGTCTTAAAATGTTTTTTGTTAAAAATTCCAAGAAAAATTAATTTATTTTTTATATAAATGTTTATACAATGTGAAACGGCAAAATAGAATAAATTCAGTACCTCAATTATTGTGTTTATTTATAAAAACTGGCAACCTGCAACGCGAAAACTTCACCCCTAAATTCAACTCCCTTGCAGCAGTTGCAATCACACAAATTTTTAAATGGGAAGTAGCAGCTTGTGATACTTCATTTGAAAGATCTATTCATTATCTATTGAAAAATGCAATGATTTTAAAATTTGTTGCAAAATTTAACAGTAAAAAAAGAAGTTCATCTGATTGCCGCACTTTTTGCAACGCATACAAAAATTACCAACTAATGATAATGAGAAAGCAAACAAAACAATTTAAGTACCCTTTTTTGGACGGTATCAATTAAAAAGAAAATAGAAAAAGTTATCAACATTTTTCATAGTTGGCAATGTTAGTTTTCTTTGGGTGAGTTGAATAAAAAGGCTTTTTCTTTCGAAACAAATGTTCAATCCTTGTCCCGACGCGTTTCGACCTATTAATCGGTCATCCTCAGGGGAATCTAGAATTTACAAAAGGCTTGTCAGAAAAAGTGAGTTTTCCGGTGCGCTATTTTTATAACGGCTACTTGGGGTAGCTGGGGGGTTAGTACTGCTTTCCCTAGTTTGGGAAATTTCTGAGCTTTAGACACGGCTTTCCTGCGGGATCATTTGGTGAGTCAATGCGCTCTCTCGTTATTCTAACTCCCTTTCTAAGTCACTGCCAATGGTCACTGGACCCCAGGGTAGGCTCCAGTGGAGACAGGATCTCTCCTCAGTTAAGACAAAGTCTCGGGTCTATGGTCTTTATTAGAGATTACCTGTTTAAGCTTATTTGGGTGGATATTCGGGAGTGATTGCATGAAGTGCCGAATAAGTTAAACGAGAATCTATTTACAAACTATTTACAAAAGAAAACAAAAGGATTTCTTTTACTGGGAATTATGTACAAAGCAGTTATGAGGAACCAGAAACAAAGGCGGTTATCTGACTTTAGCAAATATATTCACGGATTATACGGAGGGTGGATCACACGACAACCCCTTCCACGGCCGGGGTTTTGATACACGGTGCGGGGTGGCAAGAAAATCAGTTAAAGGAAGTTTCTGCCAACGGCAGCGGGAGGCGCCCGGACAGACCAGGAAACCAGGTACCGTCTGGCTGTAGATATTCTCGTTCCGACTCCTTGCCGGAAACGTAGAGGCGGCCACACGGATGGCTGTTTTTAACTGGAGCCGACGATGCAATCACCACGACGGCCCTGGAACACAACCCTCTCGCTTAGCCACTTACCCTTGCGATCCCGGGGGAACCGGAACTCTGGAATGCAGTTCCCCAGTTCTCCAGGCCTGCCTGAAATCAAACAAAACCGCTTGGCTAATATCACGGCTGCTACTCCGCGTACTGGTGCACCTGATATTCTTCTTCGACCACTGCTCGGCCGGGACCTGCACCACGATCGGTACCTAATAATAGCAGAACAACGTACAGCAATTACGACAGCGGAACGCTCTGGACCTCAACAGTATAGAGCCAGCGAACAGCTGTGGAGCTACCAGAAAACTTAATTTTTCTTACAAGCCTTTTGTAAATTCTAGATTCCCTGAGGATGACCGATTAACCGAAACGCGTCGGGACAAGGATTAAACATTTGTTTGGAAAGAAAAGGCCTTTTTATTCAACTCACCCAAAGATGTCAACCACAGGCATTTTGACGTTTAGGAACAATCTGTTAGTTTTGTTTAAAAGGAGTTGGCAACTGGCTGTGTCATTGTAACCGTATGACAGTAGTTGTCGGTTCAAAAATATAATTCAGAAACATGGTTTATTTAACAGAAATGCGTAAAATAACAGTTCTGCAGACGACTGGTTACAGAAATAAAACACGATCACAGTTGCTGGCCTATTTCAAGAAAAATTCCCCGGCGTACCGCCTATATCCCAAGAGACCATTAGCAAAATTGGAAAGCAATTTCGCGAGCTTTGACATTCAGACAGATACAAAAAACGTTCTAATGCACCTAATAATGTGTGTGTTTTGTTTTTTTAACGTCAGCCTATTTCCGCGACTATGGCCAATCACCGACACCAGGGAGCAGTTTCACCTCACTATCCTGGAAATGTTACAGAACCCCCGCCTTTCTGTAGGGAGGGTAGAGATCTTTAACGTACCCAACATCGTATGGACACGGGACCGACGGCTTTACGCCCCCTCCGAAGGGCGGAACGTGCAGACATTCAACTTGCTCAAATACAATGCCAGAACCTCGGTTGATGTTAATATTACAGTTTGTACTGAAAAAGTGAAAGGAGTACCCTGGGATCGAACCCAGTACCCTTCGGTTCAGAGGCACATGTTCTTACCCCTGATCCACCGAGGTTCTACACCCAATAATGAAACCAAATTGGATATGATGCTTAAGTTTGAGGAAAATCCATATACCTCGATTCGATAAGCGGCCGCAACATTGTACGTTAGCCATTCACCGATTATTCGAATATCAAAATACAATAAAATTGATCCCTATAAATTGATGCAAACTCAGGGGCTCATGGTAGACGATTTTGATGGAAGAACGTCTTTTTGTAAACAATTGATGGAAATGATACATAACAATCTTATCCAACTAGAAGATGCTTTGTTTGCTGATGTGTGTAGTTTTACACTTGACGGCCAAGCTAGTTGTCAAAATTGTCGCTACTGTTCTTAACAAAATCCACACTGGATGAGTAAAGAGCACTGTTTGAGCAGGAATAGTTGTACACTATGTAATTGGCCCCCTTTTCATTTATGGCAATTTAAATATAGATTTTAATTATTATTTGGCACTGCTCCAAAATAATGTACTCCGCACTTTTGAAAACTTTTCCTGATTAAGCAAACCCACAAGTTCCAGCGAATGTGATACGGTTTCAGTAGGATCGAGCACCAGCACATCACCAAATCAATGTCTGGAAGTATCTCGTCTTGATATTTCCAAATCGGTGGATAGGAAGGTAATGATCGTTAAAAGGCCAGCACGATCACCCTAATTTACGTTATTAGATTTCTTGTAATGGGGATATATCAAAAGTATGATATCCAAAACTAAACTACCTGATTTAACTAACTTAAGAAAAAGAATAACGATTGCGATTAGATCGATCACGCGTCTGATGTTTAGTAACGTTAGAAGACATTTTTATTCACATTATTATTTGATATACTTCTGGAGAAAGTAATAAGAGACAGTGGCATAAATAGAAGTGGAACCTTGTTTTACAGGGGGTCATCAGAACTAGAAAACATCACTAAAATTTTGGCAGAAGTAGCAGTAGGGCTTCAAATAAATAAAGACGAGGGCAAGTACATGACAATTAGAACGGTTAAGGAAACTAATAGTGGACTTTTTACAGTGAAAATTGGAGGGGACATTAGGTGTACTTAGATGTACTAATAGACAATAGATGAAATGATGAAGATGTGATAGAAAAAGCAGATGTGCAGGAGGACTTAATAGCTTCCTTAGATCGAAGAATATCTCGCGCACGGCATAGTTTAAAGTATATAAGACCGTGATAAGACATTGACATATGGGTGTGAAACGTGCACAATGAACAAGAGACTGGAAGATGGAATAGCGATATGGGAGAGAAAGATACTGTGCAAAAACTTCGCCGGCAAGAAAATAGATTGAATTTGAGAAAGGTGTACAAATGCGGAAGTGTATCAAATGTATGGAGAACCACCTGTATCCCAGATAATTAAAGCACGTAGACTACAGTGGTTGGTCTATATGGAACGAATGGGTGATGAGAGAAGCGTAAACAAGTGTGTCTCGTCAAATCCAGAAGTCAAAAAGAAGAAGGGTAGACCAAGAAAAAGATGGCCTGACGCAGTTCAACAAGACTTGCAACAAAAAGTAAGATTATTCCAAAAGATAGGAAGCAGTGGCAATACATCACCAAGATATGAGCCTAAATCGCCTGTAAATGCTCATATCAACCAAACCTGGACAAAGTCACCAAATTTATAATATAATTCTAATTATTAAATGGCTCTGTATACGGATCGTCAGTATTTATTCAAGTCAAGACTGCAGTACTCGGCTCTGAATTGGATAGCCTGGTATATTCGGCTTTGTTTACTCTACTACAATCATTCACGCAAAAGAACTATCGATGGTTCTCAGTATGGAAAACAATATAAAGTAAAATGTAAAAAACTAAATTTAACTTTCTAGGTGTCTAGCAAATTGAGTTATTCAAATTTGAAGCATTTAATAAAAAATCGCTACCACAACGCACTTGCTGCGTCCCGAATTTTTATATATCTCCGAAGATAATACGTTTCTTTTCATAAAATCCAGTACACACGTTCCTTTATGCAAACATGGTTATGTCCCAAAAATTTTTTTTGGGTTAATGAAAAAATTTGAAACATGTTTATGCACCCTGACTTTTAAATGGTTCAAGTGGAAACGACAGAAACAAACATTTTAATAGGACATTTATGCACATTTACGTTTCACTGTCATAACTAATTGTTTTATAATGAATTGCTTTATTTCACCAAACAATTATAAAACAATATACATGCGTTGATTCATTTCATTTACGTACTAATTATATAGCCGTACATAGATTGTACCCATGTTGAGAGAGCAATTTAAAAATTAATAGCATAATAATAACATTAGAAAGTATAACTTTGGATACTTAATTTGACAGAATAATGGTTGTAAAATAAACTAATTTACTTGATTTATAGATGTAAGTTTCTTTGGTAATTATTCAATAATTATTACAGTGGGTTCAATCTCTAATATTTGCAAAGCCAAAAAATAAATGTTTAAAACAGGGAAGTTTTTAAATCAACACTGCATTAACCATTTTTCTCCCTGAGGCGTTGTTTGCACTTTGCAACCATGTTAATTTCTATAAGCTTTTTGCTTTTAGGCGGATTTTATAAAAAGAATAACTTATGAGATCACAACTATAATATTTTTGAAAAATCAAGAGCCTCGGCGGTTCAGTGGTAAGAACGAAGGGTACTGGGTTCGATCCCAGGGTTCTCCTTTTACCTTTTCAGTACAAACTGTAACATTAACATCAACCGAGGTTGTGGCAGTGTATTTGAGCAAGTTGCATGTCTGCACGTTCCGCCTTTTCGAGGGGGCGTAAAGCCGTCGGTACCGTGTCCATGTGATGTTTTGGCACGTTAAAGATCCTTACCCTCCTTACAGAAAGGTAGGGGTTCGGCAAAATTCGTAGGATAGGGAGGTGAAAACGGTCCCTGACGTCGGTGATTGGCCATAGTGGCGGAAATAGGCCGACATTAAAGAAAAAAACACACATAGACACACATTTAAGCAGTGAGAATCAAAATAACTTGTTCATTTTTAATGAGCGATAACACATTCATTATTTAACATACAAAAATAACATATAATACATATTGATAAATAAAAATGGAGGTTTAACGTCTTAAATATTGTGTGCATTAGATGCTCACCTCCTTTATCCACGCACCCTTTTATATGACGGACGATATTTGTCATAACTTGTTCAAGTATATTCTGGGAAATAATTTCAATTTCTTCTTAGATGATTTAAATAATATCTTCTAGATTTCTAAGTCCTTCTGAGTACATTACTTTTTAAACAACCCAAAGCAAGAAGTCAGGGGTAGTAATGTCAGGAAATATCGCGGGCCAATTCAAATCACCATTTAGAAAAGTGCATCTGTTTGCAAATGTGTCTAGCAAGATCGCCATACTTTGCCTTGCTGTATGACATGTGGCACCTCCTTGTTGGAAAAAGTATTTTTTTTCTTGAAGTATAGTAAATATCTAGAGCATAATACGTGTATACCGTTCAGAATTATTGACTCTGACTGTTTTCCAATTTTCTCTTAAAAATTCGAGTCAGTGATCGAGTGATCCTTGATATTAATACAGCACATCAAACAGTCTCTTTTGGATAATGTAAAGGTTTTTCTGTTTATTAACCAATGCATGTAAGGTCAACGAAGCTTCAACACTAATAAAAAATCTGGACGCAACAAGTGCGTTATGGTAGTGAATTTTCATCAAAATTTTATTAATAGTCCATTTGTGTTTTTAATGAAAGCAGGCATCAAATTTGGTTACCAGTATAAACTATATAGTAGAAGCAATGTACCATATGTCACTAAAATAATGTTATTGTTTGAAAAAGTACAAAAAGTTTCCGAGACGATGAAAATATCCCATTAACAGTTTTCGCTAGAAAAATCAATTCCGTTCGCAACAAAAAACCAAACTATTTCCTTAATCAAAAGCCAAACCGTCTCCTCACGAATATTCTTCACATACAATGAACAAGTATTTTCAGGAAATGCATCCGAGTTCTACCGATAAAAAGAATGCACTGAAAAGCGTATGTCGCAAGGCTTTATATTACAAAGCTCAGCAAATGACACAAGACAGTTTCTTTGAAAGACATGGCCATTTAGCTATGGAGTCTTTAATACCCGAAGTTTCAGCTCTATCCAGCTCAAAGCAAAACACTATCCTACCAACATCCTTCTCAATTTATTTTTGATTTGTAAGTGTAAGTAATTAGATAAAATATAATTGTTTTATTTTAAGCAGTTTAGAGATCTTTTGTCTTTGTCCGTATTTCTCATATGATATAATCGTAACCATTCCAGTGGGTCATATAATCGGGTAAAAGTAATTTGCTGACTTATTTTAGCTGAGCGACTACTTATAGACTAAAGTTTTTCATGAAACTCTATATCTTGGATGCTACCTACCAGTCGCATCTGCTACCAGAAAAGTATTTTCTAAAAACACCCCCATTTAGGGGTAGTTCACTCTCGAGGTTTTTTCATTTTTTAGTGCGACCAGAAAAAGTATGAATCCGACCAAGCTATAAATTTACACAGAATCACTGCTGGTAACTGTCTTTCCGCTACCAAAATTTTAGAAAAAAATATTTAAGGGTAGTTTACTCTTGAGGTTTTTTCATTTTTTGTGCGACCAGAAAAAGTATAAATCCGACCAAGCTATAAATTTACACAGAATCACTGCTGATAACTGTCTTTCCGCAACCAAAATTTTACAAAAAAATCTTAATATTTAAAGGTGGTTTAATCTTGAGGTTTTTTCATTCTTTGTGCGACCAGAAAAAGTATGAATCCGACCAAACTATAAATTTACACATAATCATTGCTGCTAACTGCCTTTCCGCTACCAAAATTTTACAAAAAAATCTTAATATTTAATGGTAGTTTACTCTTGAGGTTTTTTCATTATTTAGTGCGACCAGAAAAAGTATGAATCCGACCAAACTATAAATGTATACACAATCATTGCTGGTAACTGTTTTTTCGCTAGCAAAGCTTCACAAAAAAATCTTCATATTTAAGGGTAGTTTACTCCCTGAGGTTTTTTCATTTTTTTAGTACGACTAGAAAAAGTATGAATCCGACCAAGCTATAAATTTACACATAATCACTGCTGGTAACTGTTTTTTGCTACCAAAGTGTCACAAAAAAATCTTCATATTTAAGGGTAGTTTACTCTTGAGGTTTTTTTCATTTTTTGTGCGACCAGAAAAAGTATGAATCCGACCAAGCTATAAATTTACACATAATCACTGCTGGTAACTGTTTTTTGCTACCAAAGTGTCACAAAAAAATCTTCATATTTAAGGGTAGTTTACTCTTGAGGTTTTTTCATTTATTAGTGCTACCAGAAAAGTATAAATGCGACCAAGCTGTAAATTTACACAGAATCACTGCCAAAAAAAAATTCAGCCAAAATTTTACAAAAAAATCTTAATATTTAATGGTAGTTTACTCTTGAGGTTTTTTCATTATTTAGTGCGACCAGAAAAAGTATGAATCCGACCAAACTATAAATGTATACACAATCATTGCTGGTAACTGTTTTTTCGCTAGCAAAGCTTCACAAAAAATCTTCATATTTAAGGGTAGTTTACTCCCTGAGGTTTTTTTATTTTTTTAGTACGACCAAAAAAAGTATAAATGCGACCAAGCTATAAATTTACACATGATCACTGGTGGTAACTGTCTTTCTGTGACCAAAGTTTCACCAAAAAATCTTCATATTTAAGGGTACTTTACTCTTGAGGTTTTTTCATTTTTTTGTGCGACCAGAAAAAGTATGAATCCGACCAAGCTATAAATTTACACATAATCACTGCCTGTAACTGTCTTTCCGCTACCAAAGTGTCACAAAAAAATCTTCATATTTAAGGGTAGTTTACTCTTGAGGTTTTTTCATTTTTTGTGCGACCAGAAAAAGTATGAATCCGACCAAGCTATAAATTTACACATAATCACTGCCTGTAACTGTCTTTCCGCTACCAAAGTATCACAAAAAAATCTTCATATTTAAGGGTAGTTTACTCTTGAGGTTTTTTCATTTTTTGTGCGACTAGAAAAAGTATGAATCCGACCAAGCTATAAATTTACACATAATCACTGCTGGTAACTGTTTTTTGCTACCAAAGTGTCACAAAAAAATCTTCATATTTAAGGGTAGTTTACTCTTGAGGTTTTTTCATTTTTGTGCGACCAGAAAAAGTATGAATCCGACCAAGCTATAAATTTACACATAATCACTGCTGGTAACTGTTTTTTGCTACCAAAGTGTCACAAAAAAATCTTCATATTTAAGGGTAGTTTACTCTTGAGGTTTTTTCATTTATTAGTGCTACCAGAAAAGTATAAATGCGACCAAGCTGTAAATTTACACAGAATCACTGCTGGTAACTGTCTTTCCGCTACCAAAGTTTCTCAAAAAAATATTCATATTTAAGGGTAGTTTATGTAAATGTTTCCATATTACAGATACGCAACTTATATATATATATATATATATATATATATATATATATATATATATATATATATATATATATATATATATATATATATATATATATATATATATATATATATATATATATATATATATAAAATGGTAATTGCAGCATCCAAACTTTTTTGGAATTCACATATATCGCCGTGTTCAGCCGTTCGTCTCGTTCAAACTTATTTAACAGCATTTGAAAGCAAGTTAAATACTTACTTTGTTACTAACAATTGTTATGTATGTATTTTGACTGCAGTGAGGTATATACTTTTGAAGGAAGTCGCAATAAACTGAAATATGTCAACAGTAACTACCCGTAAATGGGAGTATTTTTCAGTTAAGTTTTGGTAGCGAGCTGGTAGTTACCAGCATTGATTATGTGTAAATGTATAGCTTTCTCGGATTGATACGTTTTCTGGTCACACTAAAAAATGAGAAAACCTCAAGAGTAAACTACCCTTAAATATGAATATTTTTTTGTGAAACTTTGGTAGCGGAAAGACAGTTACCAGCAGTGATTCTGTATAAATTTATAGCTTGGTCGCATTCATTCTTTTTCTGGTCGCACTAAAAAATGAAAAAACCTCAAGAGTAAACTACCCTTAAATATGAATATTTTTTTGTGAAACTTTGGTAGCGGAAAGACAGTTACCAGCAGTGATTATGTGTAAATTTATAGCTTGGTCGCATTCATACTTTTTCTGGTCGCACTAAAAACGAAAAAACCTCAAGAGTGAACTACCCTTAAATATAAATATTTTTTTGTGAAACTTTGGTAGCGGAAACAGTTACCAGCAGTGATTATGTGTACATTTATAGCTTGGTCGCATTCATACTTTTTCTAGTCACACTAAAAAATGAAAAAACTTCAGGAGTAAACTACCCTTAAATATTAAGATTTTTTTGTGAAACTCTGGTAGCGGAAAGACATTAACATTATGATACAAAATATGAAATATCAAAGAAATCTTTAAAGATTAAAGCCTCGGTCGGCAACATTCATTTTGGTCAGCAAATTACATCGTCCCCATATGATCTGACCATATCGGTAATATGGCTTAAGTGCTACGTATACATCTATATTAGGAATGATTTCTGACCAGGCTAAGGGATATACCTATGTCAGTCACATACTACCCTTACCCTATTGTAATGATAAAAAATAATGTTTCATGATAATAATAAAAAAAAGTTTCATAAAATATTTAGGTTCACTAGAAAACGTTGCTAGTTAGGTGGGCCACATTTGCCTCCAGTGTCTTTTTAAATGTTTTATTTAATCCACACGATCATATCTCTTACCTGCAGAATCAAGGAAAATATTCTAAAAAATTAATTCGAGAATTAACAGGTAATCGTTGTAGAAAGCATGACGTAATCGTAATTAATTAAGAGCGATGTAGCTTGGGCAGATTTACATGCGTTCCATTACGATGCTTCATCTCACACACTAGAAGAAATGGAGCGCAACATTAATACAAGCGTGCAAGTGTTTATTGTTTAAGTGCCATTTTTTGTATAATACCTTCTACAGGAGCGTATTTAGCTCAACGTTAGTAAATTAATAAGTATATAAGCACATGTATCTAGAGACTATCTTTCCAAATATTTTCAAGTTTGATGGTTTAAATTGTTGTCACGTTTTAAAGATACTTTTAACACTTAAGTTCAACTTTAATTCTGTGAATACCAGGGGCGGATCCTCAATAAGTGCGCCCGTGCGCGCACTGCCGCCTGCCGTGGAAAAATATTATTTTTACTATGCTATATTTTAATACATTTTTATTTACTTTTTTACCTCCTGCATTCAACAAACAAAATTAGTATACCGAGGATCGCAGAGAGTCGGCAGCCATTAATACAGAATCAAAATAAGTATAGTTTTAGTGAATTTTCTTAGAAAAAATTCACTAATGAGAAGATCTCGACTTTTGAATTTTGAAAAAATTTCTTCAAATGAGCGCGATCTAGGACCCCTAGAACCCATATCCGGGGTCAGTTTCAATTTTTATATGTTTATATATATATATATATATATATATATATATATATATATATATATATATATATATATATATATATATATATCACACCGATAACTCAAAAAATAATGGGCCGATTTTGATAAAATTTGGCATGTACCTTTCTTTTGTAAATGGCTTGGATAAGTTCGTTAGTCAGGAAAATCGGACGAGGTTTTCCGGGAAAATTTTGAGTTTTCATTCGAAAAAAATTCTTGTCTCAAAAAGTAATAAGCCGATTTTAATAAAATTTGGCATGTGCCTTTCTCTTGTAAATGGCTTTGACAAGTTTGTTAGTCAGGAAAATCGGACGACGTTTTCCGGGAAAATTTTGAGTTTTCATTCGAAAAAAATTTTTATCTCAAAGAATAATAGGCCGATTTTGATAAAATTTGCCATGTACCTTCCTTTTGTAAATGACTTTGACAAGTTTGTTAATCAAAAAAATCGGACGAGGTTTTCCCGGAAAATTTTGAGTTTTAATTTGAAAAAAAAATTTATCTTAAAAAATAAAAAATCTATGACATCCAAATTTGGTAGGTAGGTTTACGATATAAAAAGTAAACTATACACCAAAATTTAGATTTCTATGTTACAAGAAAAAAAAGTTATAATAAAATATTTTGTGCCAGATCATTTCTATGAATATTCACTACCATAACGCACTTGCTGCGTCCAGGCTTTTATTAATCGTTGCAGACGTTATATACATCCATATCCATATAAATCAGGCGAGCGGCGGTGTGTATTTTTCGGCGCTCTCAGGCAATGCGATACTTCAGTGCGAAATGATCGCCGAATCTTGATGATCTTCGTCGAAAACGACCGAATAAGCAATCTGTTGTGCGCTACAAAATTACACACTTCCAGTTTGTAGTGGACTTTTGGCACAGCGTGTGTACCCACTACCTAGTAATTTTCGTCTTCGCGTCGGATTGACTGTTTACATGTTCTAACAAGAAAATTATTATTATTATTATGGTTACTATTTTGGGCTGCTTAATAAGTGGACAAAATAATTGTGATACTGTAATTAATTCAGTGGATATTTTAAATTTAAAAGTTAACTTTTTAAGGGACTTTTTTATTACTATAACGTATAACTAACTAGAGGAAAACTTGGTAAGTAAATAATTATTAAGTTTAGTAAGTAAGTTTCTTTATAATATATTTTCGGGGAAAAAATAGGCGAGCCATTCATTTTTAGTGAATTTTGATTTTAAAAAATTCACTAATAAAGAGGTATCGATGGAGAGACTTTGCAAAAATGTTTTCAAATGACCCCTAAAATCCATATCCGGGGTCAGTTTCAATTTTTATATGTTTATATATATATATATATATATATATATATATATATATATATATATATATATATATATATATATATATATATATATATATATATATATATATATATATAACTCAGCAAGTGCCTTTCTTTTATTAGTGGCTTGGATGAGTTCGTGAGTCAGGAAAATCCGATAACGTTTTTGAGTTTTGTTTAAAAAAAAAATTTTTTTTCTCCGAAAATTACAAAGCTATTTTAATTCAGTTTGGTGGATATGTTGCCTTGTAAAATATCTTACTACACACTAAAATTCAACTTTCTACATTTTTAGAAAATTGAGTTATTGAAATTTTGAATTTTATTTTGAAAAAAAAAATTCTCTGAAAGTTACAAAGTTATTTTGATGAAGTTAGGTGGATATGTTGCCCTGGGTAAGACCCTACTACACATCAAAATTCAACTTTCCAAGTTTGTAGAAACTTGAGTTATTCAAATTTCTACAAAACATTTAATAAAATTTACTACCATAACGCACTTGCTGCGTCCCGAACTTTTTTTCTTGCGCACCCCCAATGCATTAATGCACGAGCCACTACTGGTGAATACTGAATCCACTACCAACGTTAAATTTATTCAAGCATTAAACTCAAAGTATCTTAGTGTTCGTCTCTGTATTAATCGTGTTGCTACTTACAACTAAGATTTGGTATTGTACACTGTGGATTAGCAAGTAAAGCAAATCGAGTCTTTATTATATTATACAGGGGTTTCAAAAACATTTGTCATTGCTCGTGGCTAGATTCCTCATAAAAGTAAGACTCTTCTTTTTCGCATCAACGATTTTGCTTTTCTGTTTTTGGTTTCTCAGCCATTTATGGTTTTTTCGTGTTGTTTCCCTTTGTTCTTTTAATAGCTTTATTCCTATTTTCATTGATAGTTTCCCTATCTGTCAAAATCATCGCTAACTGCTTGCTTCTTCGTCTCACAGTGTAAAGGAGTGGAAACAATTGTAACAAGTGAAACACCGTCGAGCATCTTTCCATTCGTAGGGTTCTTCTCAAGAGTCTCTTTGGTTTTGGAATCTCGTGAAACATCTGGCGATGGTGGTGCTAGATTTACATTTTGCCAGCTGCAGCAAGGTTGTTGATTATCCTGAACTTCTCGCGTTTTTTTCTGAGGTTGTTGACTGAGTTTTGGAGAGGGTTTTCGGCAAATTCTGTGGTTCAACAGACCTATATTTGGAGATCAGGGCGATAACCAGTTAAAGAAGCTTCTTCTGGAATAGTAGATGATTAAACGGCACAATTCCTGTGGATTTAAAAGCCGATATGGCGTTATTAACCGTGCCTGATTTAGTCCATCCTTCAAAAATAAGGTTTCTAACTTGTAACCTGGTCATTTTTCTTCCCGAATTATTTTTGATGAACAGATTGCAAGTGACATAGTAGTTCATTTTAAAAGATTTAAAAAACATCTTTCGAGAGGTTGTAGGAATTGACTGGTATGGCGCGGTAAGCAGAAATGAATAATGTCATGTTCAAGGCAATATTCCAGCACTGCGACATTGCTGCAATGAGGAGTGTGACCTTCTAGCAACAGCATAATTTTCCCTATTGGTTTACGTGGCACAAACTGATCTTTTAGCCATTTGAAAAATAGAAACATTCCGGTTTTCCACTCCGAGGTCAATAGGTGTCTGGCGATGTTTTTCTTCAGTTTTCTGAGAAAAACATGGGATAATTCAGCTAGCTCTTCTAGAGCGAGATGAATATATTACGGGAGCACACTTTAATGCCTCGCTAACTAAAATACGCGAGAAAGTCGTGGAAAACGCCAAGTAAAACTGACCAAAAGTGTGTTTGTGCGCCTGATTACAAGTCGTTCATTGCACTACCAACAATTGATAAAATTAACTTTGAATTGGTTGAGCACCCACCTTATTCTTCGATATAGGCACTTATATATTCCCAAAACCCAATAACATTTTTTGGGTAAACGATGTGCGACAAACAACGAAGTTCACGTGTGCCGTTAAGAAGCATTTCGAATATCAGAATAAGGATTCTTTGATGGTTTAGAAATGTTTATAAACGTTTACTTAATGTGTATATCTTAGATGATATTATGTTGAATAAATAATATTTTGTTTAAAAAAATTGCAATTCTTATTTGGCAAAACATGTTGGATGTCATTGAAGGTAATGCTAAAGCTTCATCAACAACATAGTATTTTCTGCCAAAGCAACATTTTGTCTCAACGGTTTTGTAAATATGCATAATTGTCGGTACTGGTCAGGCAATCCTCACTTGATGTAAAAGGCTTATACCCAATATCCGCAGAAATTAAAACGCCTGGACGGGTATAGTTAGAGAAACGATTATTGGGCCTTCGTTTTAAGGGAAACATTGAATGCGGATCTTTATTTACAATTGCCACAGATTTTGCCAGAACTTATTTTTTATTATTTCCTAGCCCCGAAAATACTCAGCTCTTGTCAGACAACATTTATTTTCTTGTCGACAGGATGGTGCAACACCTTACTATGCTGTTGATGTCAGACAATATCTACATTAAGTACTTCAGCAGAGACAGGTGGGGAGAAGAGGGTACATATAATGGCCAGCGCGGTCAGCAGATTTAACCCCATTGGAATATTTCCTTGAGGCCATTTAAAATAGG
Source organism: Tillus elongatus (assembly GCA_964006375.1). NCBI lineage: Eukaryota > Metazoa > Arthropoda > Insecta > Coleoptera > Cleridae > Tillus > Tillus elongatus. The sequence continues at coordinate 108,490,056 of OZ023267.1, forward strand.
TGGTTTATGAGAAGTTTTCTCAATATTTATCCGAGCTGAAAGATTGAATCAGTACTGCTGCTCCGAAATAACACCAGAAAATATTCAAACCGCTTTAAAGTCATTTGTCGATAGATTGGGATATTGTCAGGCGGCTGACAGTTTTCAATTTGAACACTTGCTGTAAATCAATTTTATTAATCTATTTCTTTTTTTTCCAGTGCGTTGTGTTCAATTGTCCTGTTTAATTTTAAATATTTTATAATAATATAATAACATTTTCCGAAAGTGCGTTATGTCCAGTTATATCTAGTTGTTATCTCAGTTAAACAGATCCTTAAATACACATAACACTTCTCGTTTTCGTTAATTTCGACAAGTTTCTTGACCAGGTTTACTTTGAGATATAACAAATTCTGCCATAATTTATTGAATTGAATATATCGCAAGCTTCTTGCAAAATATGTTTGTTTTTTGAAACCAACAATCATAAATAAAAGTCTGGACGCAGCAAGTGCGTTATGGTAGTGAATTTTCATTAAAATATTTTTAATAGTAAATATTTGTGTGTTTTTACCTATATTGTAAAAACAATGTGCCATGTTTCATCAAAATAACTTTACTGTTTGACAATGTACAAAAATTTCCGAAAGTAAACTTAAAGTGTTCCCGAAAAAACTCGTTTCTTGGTCAACCTTATAGGTTAATGGCAAATTGAGCTATTCAAATATGAAGCATTTGATCAAAATTCGCTACCATAGCGCACTTGCTGCGTCCAGAATTTCTTTTCTTACAAACCTGCATTATATTTCGATGCAAAATGCAATAACATAAGGCGTGTTTGATTTAAAAAAAAAAGAAAATTTGTATCACCAACGACCTATGGGCCACCTTGTGATTGTAGATATACTTTTTTAAGATGTAGCTCAAGACACTATATAATTAATATATACAAGTTTTTTAAATTTTGTATAATAACGGATATATTGAGCTTTACTGATTTTTTACGAAAATTCGACAGAAATTATATACCATTAAACGATAAATTATAGCTAAGGCTACTGCCAAGCATCAGAGAAAGGGTCTATTTGAAATGAATTTTCTGGAAATATTTTAGTGAAATTAAGGACAATGATGGTTGAAACTAAGAACTCAGGGTTTGTAAAACATTCGTCTTCAGACATTTTATTTCCATAGCTCGTATTAGATTCAAGTTCTTTGCCTAAATGTTGCCAATTTTGACGTTTTAAATCGCAATTTGACGTTTTGAGGAAAACCCCAATTTTTTTTAAATGCCTATAACTTTTTTCTCTTTCAACATACAGAGCTACATTTTGGTAGGTAACTTACCTATAAGGATATAAACCCCTGTACCAAATTTGGTTGCTCTTACGTTGTTAATACCTAAAATATATATTTTTTCGAAAGAAAACACAAAATTTTCCGGGAAAACCTGGGCCGATTTTCCTGGCTAACATAAACGTATACAAATTGAAACTGACCCCGGATATGTGTTCTAGAAGCCCTATTAGCGTTCATTTAAAGAAATTTTTTCAAAATTCAAAAGTCGGAATCTTCTCATTAGTGATTTTTTTTAAAAGAAAATTCACTAACAAAAATCTGTCACGTTTATTGGCACTCTATGATTCGGTTTTTACCATTTTCTGACAAAACGGTTCGTCAGGGACCCATGCAACACTACCTTGATGAATTCGGAATAAAATTATCAATAGGACAAAAAGATAAAATACAGGCTGTTTAATTTTAAAAATTCAGTATGACGTCATAACTTGAAAAATATGACACATGACAAAAGTCTTTAAGCGTCGTTAAATACTTTAAAAAACATTTCATTTGGGTCAATTTTTAATCCACTTGAAACTGAGGCCAGAAATAGGGTGTACCCACCACTTCGCCGAGCCCTGTATACAGATTAAACAAAAAAGCATAGAGTATATATCAACAAGTTGAAAATCGGATCATACAGAAATGTAGAAAAGCAAAAAGCTATGGATAGACATGATGTGACCATTAAAGTATAAAATTGTATTGTCATATGTACGGAATACTGCAGCATTCAGAAGACTTTGTAACAATACACGACGTTGCTGTGAGGAAGTTTTATTATATGTCGATAAGCAATTAAGGGGCTACTGAATAACTCAATTTTCTATAAACTTAGAAAGTTTAATTTTGGTATGTAGTAAGGCCTTTGCTAAGGCAAGATATCTACCAAATTAATTAAAATAACTTTGTAAGATTCGGAGAAAAAAAAATTTTCGAAAGAAAATTCAAAATTTGAGTAACTCAATTTTCTATAAACTTAGAAAGTTTAATTTTGGTACCTAGTATTGTTTCTCCCAAGGCAACATATATGGTACATTTCATTAAAACAGCTTTGTAATTTTCGGAGAAAAATTTTTTTTTTAAAGAAAACTCAAAATTTTCCCGGAAAACCCTGTCCGATTTTCCTGCCCAACGAACTCATCCAAGCCATTAATAAAAGAAAGGCACTTGCCGAAATCGGTTAATTATTTTTTGAGTAATCAGACGGATACATATATATATATATACATATAAAAATTGAAACTGACCCCGGATATGGGTTCTAGGGGGCCTAGTTTGCGCTCATTTGAAAAAATTTTTGCAAGGTCTCACCATCGATACCTCTCTACTAGTGATTTTTTAAAATAAAAATTCACTAAAATGCAATAATCTCCTATTAAAATCGAAAGTTAATTTCGCTAGATACGTTAGGTAAATTCTTCAGAGTACGGTTCTGAAGGATGCTCCTTGTAGTAAAGGAAATTGTATCAATTAGTTCTCACATTGTACCATTCATTACAAAGATAAAATTACATACATCTGTAAATAGCCTATAGAAAATGAAACACTTTCCAATACTTAAGAAAGTATTTATCATGTCCTACATACACAATGATATGATATTTAAAAAAATTAATAAAGTACCATAGAATAATACAACAAAATTATAATTAAGGCATGCAATAATGTTGCTGCGATATCAAAGGACATATGTCTTTCTACAGGGGATACTTATGTATAACACTTTAATAAACAGCCTTCGAGAAATCCGCTAAAAACAGAATATTCTTTTTACCGTTTTTTAAGCGATTTAACTATTTAAAGTAATTATTGTTAAATTGTTCAATTTTTTTCTTATATCACTTATGTTATGCTGGTTTATCTAATAACCGTACAAAATTCTTTGTACTTGGCTCCAAAATCTTTAGTATAACCTGTTTTGTAATTATGCTTCAGCTTCGTTTCGTAAATAAGTTTTGTAGTCTTCTCATTGCGGTTACGAATCCTCACATTAAAAAAAAAATCGGGGCGCAGCAAGTGGGTTATGGTAGTGAATTTTTATTAAATGTTTCGAACTTGGATAACTCAATTTTGGATACACTTAAAAAGTTAGGTTTTGGTACGTAGTAAGGCCTTTCGCGAAGCCACATGTCCGCCGAATATCATTAAAATAGCTTTGTAATTTTCGGAGAAAAAAATTTTTTGCTAAATAAAACTCAAAATTTGAAAAACTCAATTTGCTATAAACTTAGAAAGTTGAGTTTTGGTACATAGTAAGGCATTTTCCAAGGAAACGTATCCACCAAATTTAATTAAAATGGCTTTGTAATTTTCGGAAAAAAAAAATATAAACATATAAAAACTGAAACTGACCCCGGATATGGGATCTAGGGGTCCTAGTTCGCGCTCATTTGAAAAAATTTTTGCAAAGTCTCACCATCGATCCCTCTCTATAAGTGAATTTTTTTTTAAAATAAAAATTCACTAAAAAGATATATTTGCTATTAAATACATTTTTATGAAAATTCACTACTATAACGCACTTTACATGAATTTGTATAATTTCGTGGTAGTAAATGAAATATAAAAAACCTATATAGTAGAAACAATGTGCCATATTTTATCAAAATAACTTTTTGTTTGAAAATGTACAAAAATTTTCCGACAATAAACTTTAAACGTTGGTTTCCTAGCCAACAAACCTTAGGTTAATAGCAAATTGAGTTATTGAAATTTGAAGCATTTAATTAAAATTTGCTACCAAAACGCACTTACTGCGTCTTGATTTTTTTTCTTACAAACATATTTCGATAAAAAATGCAACAAAATAAGGCTGTTCGAAAAAAAAATGTAGGGATCACCAACGACTTATGGGCCAGCCGGTGATTGTAAAAATTATTTTATAGGTAAGATGGAGCTCAAGATACCCTATAATTAACTTATACAATTTTTTCTCGTCTCTTGTATATTAATAATTATATTGAGCTTTACCGTAGAAACGCGTCACCCTGTATATATGTAAGCAGATCAAAACTGAACGTAAACCCGAACATTACAAACACTGCTTAGTCCACCAACTAACATTAATAAAGGAATAATTTGCACTTGTATATAAACATTTCCCAAATAACAAATAATATGTCGACTCAAACAAATAAACATATAAAACAATCTCATACCAAACGTCAGTTACAGCGTCTAACAGACCTGCGCAATAATATCAAATGTTACGTCGCTTAGCAACGACATACTAGATCTCATATACGCCAGGTTTACGATTGACAGTGAAACGCGGTGATATTGAAAATAAATGTTTCAAATTTGAATAGCTCCATTTTCTGTAAACCTAGAAAGCTAAATTTTGGCGCATGGTTAGGTCTCGCCCAAAGCAATATTCATCGAAATATCTTTGTAATTTTCGGAGAAAAAATTTTGTTTCGAAAGAAAACTCAAAATTTTCCCGGAAAACCTTGTCCGATGTTCCTGGCTAACGAACTCATCCAAGCTATTAATAAAAAGAAAGGAACTTGCCGAGTTTCATCAAAATCGGTTAATTATTTTTTTAGTTATCGGTTGGATATATATATATATATATATATATATATATATATATATATATATATATATATATATATATATATATATATATATATATATATATAAACATATAAAAATCGAAACTGACCCCAAATATGGGTTCTAGGGGCCCAAATTCGCGCTCATTTGAAGAAATTTTTGCAGTCTCACCATCGATACCTCTCTATTAGTGAATTTTTTAAAATAAAAATTCACTAATAAACAAACTTATCGTCTTATTTAGATCAGGGTAATATAATATTCAGTTTCCTCTTCTTTGTCAACCGATCCACATTTCCGTTCAGCTATCTACCTACTTCAAGATCTGTTCTTTATATTTAATTGGAATTTCTTAATGGGACCTACTCAAGTGTGTTTATATTACTAACGCAGTGTGTGTAGTAATTGCTCTCTTGTATCGACTTGATCATAGGCTTTTCTCCAGTATCTGTCTGTTAGAGGGTCAGACTCTACCAACTGAAGTGTCCACATTGTCGCGTGCCTACTTGCTGCCGCCCAAAACTCGTCTTCCTCACACTCTTATCAACGAGTACAGCAGCTGCCCAGATGACCAAATAATTTTTTACGCACAAAGTTTTTTGTTTGTTTCTTCTGCTAGACTGTGTCCAAATTTCTTCTTTAGTATGACTACTATTTCCCCTTAATGTATATCATATTTGTATCTCGATGAGCCGGTTTGTTCTATTTCGTATGCCACCCCACACCTTCCTCCTCACGTAGTCTTTTTGAGATAAATGCAATCTCTTTTTCCGTGACTCTTGGCACAAACCTGCTCGCTACGCTTACGTTTTATGGTGTGGTTGCTTTCAAACTTAAGCAAAACTTGCCCATACGTATTTCTCTCTAAATATATTTCTTGCATCAGCCTCCTTAATTAAAGTATCCATCAAGTTTTAACGTATCGCTTTCCATCCCACTATTCATCATCTCATTTATTTGAGCAGCATACTATGCACCTTAGCGGCGTTTTTTGCTTCTCCAGCTATTACAGAGAAGGGGGAGACTAACAAGAAGCAGGTCCCCTCAATCCTAGAGGAGAACCTTCCAACTACAATTTTTCACTGAAAAACCGCCAAATGTCTTCTACATTTGTCAAAAGCTTTTTAAGAATCCTAAGTTTAACTGTTTGTATGTATGAGCACAAACCCACGAACTTTTTTCTGAGGAGCTCATGCAGCATAACTTTTTTCTCTAGAACCGAGCACCACCACAAGACAGAATTTTTTAAATTCACAACAGCTGCCAGCAGTTTACCATGAACTTACTCCATCATTGCCATACTACATCAACAGTATTCAAGTTTGTATACAAGGAAAGCGTTAATTAACTCTAACCTTTATTGGAATCCTGATATTTATCCTCTGTACCTAAAAGACCTACCAGATGGGACATCGTTTAGAGTTCTTACCCTTTTATTTGCACTATGGTTAGAGTATTTACACAATGCGTACTTACTAGTTTTTACCAATACGACTGAGTCGCAATAGATTATTTTTTAACAAAAAAAAACAGGTTGTTACCACATTTTACCTTTAACTCCCAAACAAAGAAATACTGCGTGCAAACATTATGCTGAAAAGTATGTTTTCCTTCTTGGTAAACTTGTCGAGTATTTGTGAGTGTTATCGCCAACTCTAACTCTTTGCAGTAACAACCCTTTTTGGCACTACCGTTTTGCCGCTCCAGGTTTTTCTTTTCTCATGTACAAATTTTTTGGACGCACAAGAACGACTACTACAACTTTAGACGCTGCTATAGAAACAGTACTCTCTCCATAATATTTTACGATCGATTTGTTGTATAGCGCTGTCTATTTGTGTTGCCCCACACATGGCTGCTGGTCAGCAAAACCACATCGCCGACCTCATGTTTTTTTCTTTTTTGAGTGTTTGGAAAACAGATTTTTTGTATTTGCCTAGTTGCGATGGAACAGTTATTACGCCGACAATTAGCATCATTAGTCAACTGAGTGGTAGTTTCCTCGTTCATCAGGAACCAACTTATGGAAATTATCCAACAGAAAACAGAACAATTACTGCTAAAAACCGAAAACATTATCTTGATACAAAAACAGAAGAAAAATGGTATACAGATCCTCCAGATCTGCGTTTTCACAACTAAATTGAAGTGACAGTCGGCATTCCAAATGTATACCTATTTGTTTGCAAATTGTTTACCTAGGTAATGTTCTGAGTTCGTTTCTTGGCGTACAGATTCAAAAGCATTTTCCCTCGGTAGTTGCTATTAATATGTTAATGTTCGTTGAGTTGGATCTGGTTTGTATGCATTTCCGACTTCTTTGTGTTCTTTTAGTTAATTTTCTTAAAAAAATTCACTAATGGGGAGATCCGTGTTTATATATATATATATATATATATATATATATATATATATATATATATATATATATATATATATATATATATATAAAATATATATACATATATATATATATATATATATATATATATATATATATATATATATATATATATATATATATATATATATATATATATATATATATATATATATATCGTACCGATAACTCAAAAAATAATGGACCGATCTTTATCAAATTTGGTGAGTGCCTTCCTTTTGCAAGTGACTTGGATAAGTTCGTCAGCCAGGAAAATCAGACCAGGTTTTCCTGGAAAATTTTGTATTTTATTTCTAAAAAAATTATATCTCCGGAAATAACAAAAGAAAGGCAACCAAATTTGGTACACGTGTTTGTATTATAAATAGTATAGCATGTACCAAAATTTAGGTCTCTAAGACAAAAAGTTACGGGCAGTTAAAGAAACAAATTTTAGAGTTTTCCTCAAAACGTTAAGCTCGCAATTTAAAACGTCAAAATTGGCAATGTTTAGGCAAAGAACGTGAAACAAATACGGACTGTGAAAAGAAAATGTGGCAAGAACAGTGTTCTTCGAACCCTTAAGTTTCAGATTCAACTGTCATTGCCCTTCATTTTACTAAAATATTTACAGAAAATTCATTTCAAATAGACCCTTTCTCTGATGCTTTGGCTGTCGGTTTAGTTAAGTTGATGCTTTCGCTGTAGGTTTAGTGAAATTAATGGTTTTAACGGTCTAGCTAATTTTAGCTAGACCGTTTTAGTTTTAGCTAATTTTTGTAGAACAAATTCGTTTATGACTTTTTGCATTTTTTATCGAAATATTATGCATGTTTGTAAGAAAAAATCTGGACGCAGTAAATGCGTTTTGGTAGCGAATTTTCATTAAATCCTTCAAATTTCAATAACTCAGTTTGCTATTAACGTAAGTTTTGTTGATTAGGAAACCAACATTTAACTTTATCTTCGGAAATTTTTTGTATATTTTCAAACAATAAGTAATTTTGCTAAAATATAGTACATTGTTTCTACTACACTGCTCGCATTTGCTATTAAAAACATTTTTATGAAAATTCACTTCCATAACGCACTTGCTGCATCCAGACTTTTTTACTCCTCTTCTTTGACGCATAATATGTAACAACAGTTCTTTAAACATCTACAAATTTTATCTACGAAGCGAAGCTGAAGCATAATCATAGGATCAAACAAACTTACCTTAAGTGATGTTCGATCTTGATTATGTGAAAGCTTCGTTCAAGTAAATAGAGTCCCAATAGCCTCCCCTATTTCTCTACGTTTCATCCCTTACTACGTTGCAACAATATCTTTAAACCAAACTGGATATTATATTAGGCTGGTCTAAATAAGCAGATAAGTTTGTTTATCTTTAAAAATGTGTAGATTCGTAACCGGAATGAGAAGTACTACAAAACTTATTTATAAGACTAAATGCATTCTCGCAACAATTAGAACCGTAGACCGGTTTCGCTCTCATTAGAGCTCTTCAGTACGGCATACTAATTGCAGCAAAAATGCACCAAAAATAACACGGCTATCGTATAGCCAGTCTTAAAACACTAAGTGAGTGGCGAACGTGTCGCCACCTAGTTCGGAACAAAGTACTATGTTGTCACGCCCGCTCCAAATAACACAGAGTATTAAAAATAGAGACGGTATACAACTAACTAACAATTTAAAAAAATTGTTAGCCCTGGCCCATTTCTACCCCAATATAGGGACAAAGTATGTAAGACTAGATGCATTCTCGCAACAATTAGAACCGTAGACCGGTTTCGCTCTCATTAGAGCTCTTCAGTACGGCATACTAATTGCAGCAAAAATGCAGCAAAAATAACACGGCTATCGTATAGCCAGTCTTAAAACACTAAGTGAGTGGCGAACGTGTCGCCACCTAGTTCGGAACCAAGTACTATGTTGTCACGCCCGCTCCAAATAACACAAAGTATTAAAAATAGAGACGGTATACAACTAAACTTATTTACTTCAACGAAGCTTTCACATAATCAAGATCGAACATCACTTAAGGTAAGTTCGTTTGATCCTATGATTTTTTTCTCAAACCACACATTTCAAAATGGCCACTATTTATTAAATAAAAGCTGCACACAAGCAAACTTAAATTTTGGTTACACTAATATTGCTCGATGTCGTCGTATAGGTGTTTGTCTTTAAATTTCTCTTGCAGTATAAAACAACATTGAGTTTATGTTATTCCAATTTGCAATTGTTTTTTCAATTATCTCCACCAATAACAATGGAATACAAAAAATACTACAACAAGCGCGCATTTACCAGACCTACGAGGCAATTGACCAATGAAGATAATCCCTAGCAGTAAAAAAAAACTTTTTCAACGAGTGTGGCTATTTCTTCACACACTGATTATTTATCAATATGCTTGTATACAGCTGAAGGTCGGTCAGACCAGCAATCGAACGTTCATCAACGTTATAGAAACATGAATTAGCTGCATCGACACCGCTGTAAGGCTTATTGAATGTCGACTAAACCAATTAGCTCTTGAAGAACGCTTATTCAAGTGCTCATTGTCAATAAGTATATAGGTATGCGATGTAGTTATTTTTCGTGACTGTAACCTTCAGAGGATACACCTGTAAGATCATAAGGAAAAATGCGGTGAGACCCTGAGATCTTGTGAAATATTTCTCTGTTAAAAATAAATACTGAGATTGCAATTAAAAAAAGGTTCGGGACGCAGCAAGGGCGTTATGGTAGTGAATTTTCATTAAAATGTTTTTAATAGGAAATATATTTTTTTAAGAAAGCTCGCGTCAAATTTGGTTACCAGTATAACCTATATAGTAGAAACAATGTACCATATTTTATCAAAATAACTTTGTTGTTTGACAATATACAAAAATCTTCCGAAAATAAACTTAAAATGTGCCCAAAAAAACTAGTTTCCTGGCCAACGAATCTTAGGTTAATAGTAAATTAAGCTATCGAAAGAAAGATTTTATGAAAAATCGCTACCATAATGCACTTGCTGATCCCCGAATTTATTTTCTTATAAACATGCATTATCTTTCGATGGAAAATGCAAAAATTGCAATAATATAAGGCGTGTTGGATTAGGAAAAAAAGTGACTTATGGGCCACCTGTGATTGTATAAACATCGTAAAGACATCGTATAATTAATATAAAATATAAAAAAATAACGATAAATGTAAGAAGAAGAGCATGCCCATATTTGTATAACGTGTGAAAAAAATAATATTTATTTACATGTCACTTTGAAAGTGGATCTGACATTTGTCAAAATAATTTGTCAGTTGAATATGACATGTACTGTTGCCTTGGACTATTATGCACTATTGTATTACGCCTTATAAGAATCTTGTTTTTTTTTTGGAGTATGAAAACTTATTTTACTGTTTAAACATTTTTCGGTCCCTAACCTTCGTCTCATTTAACGTTGTTTCATTATAGCGCCACAGTAGGTTTTAGAATCTATAAGTTGTTCTATTTTGTGTGAATTTTTCGTGGCATACCTAGAACAAGTTTTATTTTCCTTCAATTATAAATAACAATTTTAAGTAAATTCCTATATTTTCTGTGCCCAATGTGTTGAACGGATGCGAAACGGGAGAAGAAAATTTCATTTAAAGTTAAAATGACGAAGAGAACTTTATTTGAGGCACGAACGTTGTTTCCATTTCTTTTAATATCAATAACATTTATAGGTAAATTAGCAGATTAGCGTATTGTTCGTTTTTTGAAAAAAATAATCAGAAACATGCTTAGAGGAACCCCTTTATGCATTAACCATCGGACAAATGCTGTGATCAACTTCACAATACAGTTAAGAGACCTAAAGTAAATTTGAGGTTCTGTGCAAGATAAACATGCTACAACGGAGCTAGAAATGCAAACTGTAAAAAACTCACCTTACAGAAGTCCATGTAGAGGAGAAACTATTTGCCAACACCGTTTCTCCATAAAAAACTTCCACCTTGCCCAATTGAAAAAAAAACGCTAAATAATAAGGGTAATCTGATTCCTTAAAATTAAATAGATAATTGAAACTGCTACCAAAGCATCACATAAAGGTTCTATTTTAAATTAATTTTCTGCAAATAATTTATTGACATAAAGAACAATGAAGATTGTAGCTGAAACTTAAGGCTTTTTAACTTCTTACGACATTTATGCTGCATAGCCGTTCATGTAGACTCTATCTAGAACATGTCAATTTTGACGTTTTGAATCGCGATTTTTTTGATGTTTTAAGAATGAAAACTAAGAAGCTTACAACTTTTTATTTTATTTTAACGTAGAAATTCAAATTTTGGTGCATGGTTTTCTTTTTATGATATAAACCATCGCACCCAATATGGTTGCCCTAACTTTGTTATTTCCGGAGATATAAAAAAATTCCGAAAGAAAACGCAAAATTTTCCGGGAAAAACTAGTCCGATTTTACTGGCTAACAAACTTATTCAAGCCACTTGCGACAGGAAGGTACTCACCAAATTTTATCACAATCAGCGCATTTTTTTGAGTTATTGGTGTGGCATATATATATATATATATATATATATATATATATATATATATATATATATATATATATATATATATATATATATATTTATATATGTATATATATATATATATATATATATATATATATATATATATATATATATATATATATATAGTATTGCGTTTTTGTGACGGTAATAGCGTTATTTATCAAAAATTGTGGGAAAGCCGTCAGTTGCAAAATAAAACTCTTTATTATAGGCCGAGCTTTCGGAAAAATGTATTCCATTCTCAAGGCTACAACATGGAATGAAAAAAAGTTTACAATTTACATGGGAAAAATTATTTCCGATTGGTTAAAGTTTTTATTAAAAGATGAAACCAATTTGTAAATAACGTTTCGATATTCAAAAACAATTAATAACATTTTCAGTAAACTCAAAAGTGAGGATGAAATTTCCAAAGTGTCTGGAGTGGTATATTGTATTCCATGCAATAATTGTAGTTAAAGATACATTGGCGAAACAAGCAGAGTCCTTAAAGATAGGTTAACACAGCACAAAAGTGACATACGTTTACATAAAAGAACTTGCGCTCTGTCAGAACAAAAAATTTTAGTAATGTTTCTATTTTACACTGTGAAACTTTAAGTAATAAAAGAATGTGTTTAGAAGAATTTGAAATTACTTTTAACGACAATTTAATAAACTTAAAGAAAGATAATAATTTTAGAAGTCACTACCCCTATTTATATTTCCTAGACAAAAACAAAAACAAATTCAATTAGATAATAGTTAGCTTTATATGTCAGTTTGGCACTTTTCGACTTCAGTCAAATTTATAAAAAAGTTTTTTTATGTTTTTCATTGAATAATTAGTTTAGTAGAACTCACGTTATATGTAAGTATTTTAAACTTTTATATTTTTCCCATGTAAATTGTAAACTTTTTTTCTTTCCATGTGGTAGCCTTGAGAATGGAATACATTTTTCCGAAAGCTCGGCCTATAATAAAGAGTTTTATTTTGCAACTGACGGCTTTCCCACAATTTACATATATATATATATATATATATATATATATATATATATATATATATATATATATATATATATATGTATGTATGTATATATATATATATATATATATATATATATATATATATATATATATATATATATATATATATATATATATATATATATATAAACATATAAAGTCTGAAACCGACCTCGGATTTGGGTTCCAGGGGTCCCAAATAGCGCTCATTTGAAGAATTTTTTTCAAAAACATTAGTGAATTTTTTAAAAGAAAATTCACTAAAATTATAGCTGATCTGCTACTTCAGATCCAGTATACGCACAAGCAAGTTGCGCTTCATTCCATGTCGTCTGTGGCCAATATCTGCTCTGCTATCTCTACAAATTCAAGGTATAGACTAAACCTTGTTATAATTTCTCCTTAACTATCGGTATGCACATACATATGACTGTTAACTAAGGTCGGTCATAATAAAGATATAATACAATATCCAAGTAAATGATATAAAAACATTAAAATGTTAAAAGTTCTTGGTTTGCTTAGCTTAAAAGTTGAGAGGTATCAGCAACTATTAAATCATAATTAGACAAGTTGAATTTCCATATCTATGCTTTCGAGCCAAATAACTCTGAATCAATTTATTTTATAATTAGCTTATTATAATTCACCTTATTCATTTAGCCGGAAGGTAAGGCCATAAATAATAAACATTTATGAAAAGTTACTGCCATGAAATAGATATTGTTATTTTCATACACAAACATATCTGAACGAAGGTTACATTTACCAAATAAATAACAAACGACTGTTATATCTATCAGCGGTGTAATTTGCATAACTGAAGGTTTTAAAAAAGCCTGGACGCAGCAAGTGCGTTATGGTGGTGAATTTTCATAGAAATGAGCTGGCACAAAATATTTTATTATAACATTTTTTTCTTGTAACATAGAAATCTAAATTTAGGTGTATAGTTTACTTTTTATATCGTAAACCTACCTACCAAATTTGGTTATCACAGATTTTTTATTTTTTAAGATAAAAATTTATTTCAAATGAAAATTTAAAATTTTCCCGGAAAACCTCGTCCGATTTTTCTGATTAACGAACTTATCAAAGCCATTAACAAAAGGAAGGTACATGGCAAATTTTATCAAAATGAGCCCATTATTCTTTGAGATAAAAAAATTTTTCGAATGAAAACTCAAATTTTTCCCAGAAAACCTCCTCCGATTTTTCCGACTAACGAACTTATCCAAGCCATTTACAAAGGAAAGGTACATGCCAAATTTTATCAAAATCGCCCTATTATTTTTTGAGTTATCGGTGTGATACATATATATATATATATATATATATATATATATATATATATATATATATATATATATATATATATATATATATATATATATATATATATATATATATATATATATATATATATATATATATATATATATATAAACATATAAAAATTGAAACTGACCCCGGATATGGGTTCTAGGGGTCCTAGTTCGCGCTGATTTGCACAATTTTTTTCAAAATTCAAAAGTCGGGATCTCCCCATTAGTGAATTTTTTCTACAAAAATTCACTAATAATAAAAGTCTGGACGCAGCAAGTGCGTTATGGAAGTGAATTTTCATGAAAATGTTTTTAATAGCAAATACGAGCCGTCATCAATCTGATTACCGGTATAGCCTGTGTAGTAGAAACAATGTACTATATTTTATCAAAATTACTTAGTTTTAAAATGTATAACAATTTTTCGAAAATAAACTTAAATGTTGGTTTCCCAGCCAACAAACCCTACGTTAATAGCAAATTGACTTATTGAAATTTGAAGGATTTAATGAAAAATTGCTACCAAAACGCACTTACTGCGTCCAAATTTGTTCTTACAAACATGGATCATATTTTGATAAAAAATGCAAAAATGCATTAACGAATTTGTTTTACGAAAATTAGCTAAAAGTTATAGACCGTTAAACTATAAACTTTACTAAACCTACAGCGAAAGCATCAACTTAACTAAACCGGCAGCCAGAGCATCAGAGAAAGGGTCTATTTGAAATAAATTTTCTTTAAACATTTTAGTAAAATGAAGGGCAATGACGATTGAAGCTTAAAATTAAGGGTTCTCAGAACACTCTTTTTGCAACATTTTCTTTTCACAGTACGTATGTGTGTCACTTTCGTTGCCTAAACATTGACAATTTTATAGTTTCAAACCGCGACTTTGACGTTTTGAGGAAAACTCCAATTTTTTTTCTTCTTTGACTGCCCATAACTTTTTTGTTTCTAAACTTAGAGACGTAAATTGGTACATGGTTCACTCTTTATAATACAAACACGCGTAATATATAAAAATTCAAACTAACCCCGGATATGTGTTCTAGGGGCCTAATTAGCGCTCATTTGAAGAAAATTTTTTAAAATTCAAAAGTCGGGATCTCCTTATTAGTGAAATTTTTTAAAGAAAATTCACTAATACAAATATAAATTAGTTTTCTTCAAAAACAGTATATTGAACCAGGCCCAAAATTTTCGTGAAAATTCGACTTTTGAATTTTGAGAAAATTTCTTCAAATGAGCGCATATCCGGGGTCAGTTTCAACAAGTTTTAAATGTTTATATATATATATATATATATATATATATATATATATATATATATATATATATATATATATATATATATATATATATATATTGAATTTTATCGACTATTTTAATAGTAGGCTATACACAATTTGTTTAGATTGATAGTTTTTTTCTTTAACTTCGGTCTAATTCCGCAACTACGGCCAACCACCGACGCCAGGGAGCAGTTATATAGTAATACAAATATAAATTAGTTTTCTTCAAAAACAGCATATTAAACCAGGCCCAAAATGTTCGTTTTAGTGAAATTTTGACTTTTGAATTTTGAAAAAATTTCTTCAAATGAGCGCCTACCTGGGGTCAGTTTAAATTTTTAAATGTTTATATATATATATATATATATATATATATATATATATATATATATATATATATATATATATATATATATATATATATATATATATATATATATATATATATATATATATATTAATTTTATCGACTATTCTAATAGTTAGGCTATACACACTTTGCCTCATTGTTAATGACAACCGTCAACACAATTTGTTTAGATTGACAGTTTTTCTTTCCTTTAACTTCGGTCTAATTCCTCGACTGTGGCCAACCACCGACGCCAGGGAGCATTTTCGCCTCACTATCCTGGAAATTTAGTCGAACTCCTGCCTTTCTGTCAGGAAATTATGGATATTTAACGTGCCCAACATCGCATGGCTACGGGACCAACGGCTTTACGCGAAATGCCGAACGTGCAGACATTCAACAACATTTCTACTTGACCAAATACAATTCCACAACCTCAGTTTATGTTAATGTTACAGTATGTACTGAAAAAGTGAAAGGAGAACCTTGGGATAGCACCCAGTACTCTTCGGTTCAGAGGCACACATTCTTACCACTGAACCTACGAAGCTTCTTAACAGTTTTAAAGAATGTTTGAGAAGATAAACAATTTTGTGCAATACTTGCAATAGATTTTCTTTGAAAGCACGCTAAGAAATTGTTCCCTTTTTTTAAAGTAATACGTTTTTGTGGTAGACTGTTTTAATTTTGACCAATAAATTTAACTGAACACGAGGTAGTACAAGCCTCAGTTTTATTGAACGAGGGATGTTGTCTTATGGTGATAATTTGTTAGGCAAAAATCGTTCCACAATAAGTCGTATGGTAAGACGATGCAGTGAACTAGGAACTTATTCTAGAAGACCAGGGCCGGGACACGCTGCACTATTGACCGGAATGAACGTTTTATTAGACAATATGCTTTAAGAAGTAGGACTGTCGCTAGTTATATGATAAAAAACGAACTCGAAGCTGTTAGCAATGACACAATTTCTTCTAAAATAGTTATAAGATGACAAAATGAAGCTGGATTAAACAGTAGGAGACCAGTCACTGTGCTCTTGCCTACTAGAGAGAACAGAGTGGCCAGAGTACATGTTGCTCGAGACCATCAAAATGTGTTTGTTGATTGGAAACAAGTTTTCTTCATATATGTAACTAAGGTTATCCTACATCCAGGTGGTCGTGGGCGAGTCAGGCGAAGACCAGGAGAGACATTGGCTCCTTGGAATATCTCTGCAAGGATTCCACTCGGCGGTGGTTCTGTTGTGTTCTGCGGTGGCATCTGCTTTGACGCTTGCACATACTTAGTTCCTGTCCGTACGAGATCCATAAATGCCGATTACTATCTTGCGAATTTTGTAATAAAACTCGTGATGACTTTTGGTCATTTTGTGGGAACCAATTGAAGAAAATCATCGCGTGAAGGTGCCCGTGCATAATAATAACATTTAATAACACTTATTTGTCTTTAAATAACAAAATACAGAAAAACCTTTAAACAACCAATTATGTAATATAAATGATAAAATAAAAAAATAAGTTTGTAGATTACACCCACCAAAGTTTTGAAATCCTGTGCGTGGGTTTAACATATAATATTGAATAAAAAACACATATACAACACAACTTTTTAGCAATAACCACAAAATAAGAAGACGTACAATACAATGCATCTTCTCAAATCAATGATCCAGTATCACTACAATTTACACTACCGAAACAGAGCTAAGAGTCAACGTCCTAGTTGAAGCCAAAGGAGAAAACATGCTGAATAAAATATGAGTACTGAAGATAATGTTCAACAACCTCCAAACTGTTAACTGGCTAATATGTAATGGTTAAGCTATCTTCCTAGTGCTTGTTGTAGGGCTGGTTTAGATTTCGTTAAACACCTGTTCTTCCATTTGAGAAGTAATTGTGTAAAAGTACCTTTTTTTCAGCAGTACGTTTTTAGTGAATTTTCGTAGAAAAAATTCACTAATGGGGAGATCCCGACTTTTGAATTTTGAAAAAATTTTTGCAAATGAGCGCGAACTAGGACCCCTAGAACCCATATCCGGGGTCAGTTTCAATTTTTATATGTTTATATATATATATATATATATATATATATATATATATATATATATATATATATATATATATATATATATATATATATATATATATATATATATGTATGTATGTATGTATGTATGTATGTATCACACCGATAACTCAAAAAATAATGGACCGATTTTGATAAAAGTTCGCGCATACCTCTCCTTTGTAAATGGCTTGGATAAGTTCGTTAGTCAGGAAAATCTGATGAGGTTTTCCGGGAAAACTTTGAGTTTTCATTCAAAAAAAATTTATATCTCCGGAATTTACAAAGTAAGGGCAACCAAATTTAGTACTCCGGTTCATATCATCATAGGTAAGCTACCTACCAAAATTTAGCTCTGTAGGTTAAAGGACAAAAAAGTTACAGGCATTTAAAGAAAAATAAATTTGGGTTTTCCTCAAAACGTCAAAGTCGCGATTTAAAATGTCAAAATTGGTAATATTTAGGCAACGAACCTGAAATTAATATGAACTATGGAAAGAAAATGTCTCAAGAAGAATGCTTTACAAACCCTGAACTCTTAGTTTCAATCGTCATTGTCCTTCATTTTACTAAAATATTCCCAAAAAATTACTTTAAAATAGACCCTTTCTCTGATGCTTTGGCAGTAGTGTTGGCTATAGAGTTTATCGTTTAATGGTATATCATTTTTGTCAAATTTTCGTAAAAAATCATTAAAGCTCAATATTTTCGTTATTATGCAAGTTACGAAAAAAAAAGGTATATATTAATTATAGGGTGTCTTGAAAAATATTTCTACAATTATAGGGAGGCCCATAGGTCGTTGGTGATTCAAATTTTCTTTTTTTTTTTAATCGAACACGCCCTATGTTTTTGCATTTTTACATTTTCCCGCGAAATATAATACATCTTTGTAAGAAAAGAATTTCGGTGTTAGTGCGTTATGGTAGCGAATTTTCATTAAATGCTTCAAATTTGAATAGCTCAATTTGCTATTAACCTATAAGGTTGACCAGGAAACCAGTTTTTTCGGGAACAATTTAAGTGTACTCTCGAAAATTTGTGTACATTTTCAAACAATAAAGTTATTTTGATGAATCTTGGCATATTGTTTCTACTATATAAATTGATGCCTGCTTTCTTAAAAAAACATGTTTGCTATTAAAAACATTTTTATGAAAATTCACTACCATAACGCACTTGCTGCGTCCAGAAGTTTTTAAAACTCTGATTTCACTAAGCATCGCGATAACGTGATCTGGATCTTCATTAACGCGCCTGGCCGTGCTAATGAGTTGTCACTGGCAAGGCCATACCCCAAGTTGATATCGCACATTTGACTATCTGTGTAGTTATGCATTATAACGACAATACGTTTTAAACGAGAACACTTGTATTAAAATTAATTTATTTTTGCAAACTGTTGATATTGATTGTTAAGCAAATAAAACTATGATAAAAGGCCCTGGACGCAGCAAGTCCGTTATGGTAGTGAATTTTCATAGAAATGATTTGGCACAAAATATTTTATTATTACTTTTTTTTTGTAACATAGAGATCTAAGTTTTGGTGTATAGTTTACATTTTATAGCGTGAACCTACCTACCAAATTTGGTTATCATAGCTTTTTTATTTTTGAGATAAAAATTTTTTTCGAATGAAAACTCAAAATTTTCCCGGAAAACCTTTTCCGATTTTCCCGACTAACAAACTTGTCCAAGCCATTTACAAAAGGAAGGCACATGACAAATTTTATCAAAATCGGCCTATTATTTTTTGAGTTATCGGTGTGATACATATATATATATATATATATATATATATATATATATATATATATATATATATATATATATATATATATATATATATATATATATATATAACATATAAAAATTAAAACTGACCCCGGATATGGATTCTAGGGGTCATAGTTCGCGCTCATTTACAAAAAATGTTTCCAAATTCAAAAGTCGGGATCTCCCCATTAGTGAATGTTTTCTACGAAAATTCACTAAAACGCCGAGAGTGAAGTATGTAGTTTTTATAAGCGTAAAATAAAAACCTAACTGTACTCTATAATGGTTTCTTGGTATTGCACGCATATGATTTATCTTTTAACTTAAAAAGCGATACATGGTACTAACAAAAGCAAGATAAAAAGTTTTTAGGTGAATCAAGACTTCAAATTGTATTTTTTAAATTAAAAGTTGTTGAGTCAGTAAAAAAATATAATAAAAAACTATCAAGGGTTGCGATTTTCAACTATTTTCAAGCGTCGCAGCTGACCTAAAATACTGGTGAGGAAAGCCTTTGGATAAGACGAAGTTACAATCCAAATGTCATTTTTCCGTTTCTCCAAATTTGTAAAGATGGGCGTAGCTCCAATTAGAGACCTTTTTGGAAATGAGTTTAGAAGACCCCCAACTTATTTTTCGACACGAATTTACCCTAATAAGTACAATTTGGTGAATCTAATTCATCAGAATACAGTTTTTAGAGCTAGGTCTTAGGTTCTCCAAATTGTACTTATCAGTGCGCATCACGGGTTCTAAACTTAACCCATTGAAGAAATTACCCCTAAAATTTGTTTGCTAGATTAAATAAATATATTAATTGTAGTCGATAGTTGGTTAGTATAAAGTCAATTAGAATTTAATCGTTATAAATTTCCCCCTAAATACCTCTTTCTGGTCTCATCTTCGATATACCTGACCACAGTTCCTTAGAAACAGACCGCCCTAGTTTCTCCATAGCTTTAGCCAGCATCCCATTCTTGCAAATATTGTAAAATGTTTATTAAATAAGAGTCAAACTTACCCTTAATCCTTGTCGATGAGCCTCGGAAGCAGGTTCGACGTACGAGACAAAGAATCCTGTTCCATGTTCCCGGCCACCGCGAATGCTGAATCCCAGATTAGGCCCATGCCTACAGGTGAGACTTGGTGGAGGAAGCGAGCCTCCAAGGCTTGGCCTCACTAATCTTACTGTCCTGATGCGGTTGGTGCGACTACCACAACTTCCGGACAGTGTTTCAGAACTCATGGTGGAAGAGGCGTACTGGGAACTGCCGTACTCCATCATCATCATCATGGCCCTGAAATAAACATATATAGAGATCAGAAAAGCATGTCAAACGTAAGCTCTTTTGACAGAGTACCTTTATAACATAAAAAAATGGAATAATAAGTACATTTCGTTTTAATAATAATCTCATTTTACACCATTTTTCAAAAAAAGTGTAATATTAATTCATTTTAAAATCAACGAAACAATGAAACACACACACACACACACACACACACACACACACACACACACACACACACACATATATATATATATATATATATATATATATATATATATATATATATATATATATATATATATATATATATATATATATATATATATATATATATAAGCGCTGCTATAAAAGCCACTGCTGGCAAAACCCACCTACCCTGCGAACATTTGATTCATTTGTAAAGGTTATAAAAACAATACATCCAACCATTCGCGACAGTACAAAAATCCAAATAGATAATGAAGTAAATTCTGGGAAGAAACAGGAATTGACTCAACTTGACTAGGCTAAATGTACACAAACATTAAAAAAGCGATATTTAAAAAAAGCACAGAAACTAATTAAAGAGTAACCTAACTTTTGATTTGGAAAAAAAATCACCATTTCCACGAATTCCAACTAACATCGTAGTCTACAAAAAACAACCTTAGGTCTACAATGCAGAAGTGCATAGTAGATTGGAAAATTCTGACTACTGTTACATCTATGTAGAAGAAATGACTGGAAGAGGAGCGGAGGAAGTAGGATCGTGCTTAATACCATGCCAAAAAATCAGACTTCGGTGATATCGAATCAACCTTGAAACACCAATATCCAATTTACTTTGGCGAGAAGAGCTTGTTATCTTTTCCCAATGAATACGAGCAGAATTCACCTGCTCTGGCTCGTTAATTATTGTCAATAACAAGCAAAGAAGACTTTTGGAATGACCATTTACTGTTGCTAGACTTCAAAGAGTTTATTTCCTTTCTCACTTCATTTATTTTAAGAAATTTTAATAAACTGGTTTATCTAAGGCATTGCACTTTAATTGTTCGTTGTTAGCGTTATCAGGAAACTGATTATTTATTCGTTTCGTAGTTAAAAAAGAAATATTCTTTATTGAACACTGCTTTGGTGAAACTTTCGGTTTCACTACAGAAACTAAAACTTAGATACTGGCCTGGACTGCAACAAACTGTTTTAAATGAACTCTTTTTGAACTTAGAAATTAACTGTTAGAAATAACTAGATTGAACTAACTCTTAAAAGAATTGAACTGGTAAAAATAACTGACCTTAAACTAAGAAGGTATCAAACTGGAACTATGGAAGGAATGGAACTGTTCTGAATTCTTCGGCGAGAGGTAGGTTTATATACCGTTTCTTCGACTAGCAAGGCGACGTAATGTCAATAGGTATATTTTACAGATATATCCCAGTCATTAATTCTCGAAAGATACGTATAGTCACCGAAATAACATCGAAAGACAATCTTGGTACAAGTATTATAGAAAAAAATATAACCAACAGGAAAATCTCAGTTGATAGTCAGAAAATTAACTGTCAGCAAGATAACAAAAATAAGCATTTTCTATTATTAGGTTAACAAAGCACTTTTGATGCCCTCATTAAAACGGTCAATATAAAGAAAATAACAAGGGGGCAAAAACCGGAAAATTAGTAATGTATTTCTAAGATTGGTAGAACTGTGGCCTCAAAGAAAACCCGTAGCAGAACCGAAGCTTATTGACGTAAAATGTAAAATTTCCTGTCATCTGAGTTTTCGCCAGATACGTAAAGGGAATGTCAACATTGTAGAAGCTAAAGGCTGCTTTAATACAGCAAATTTGGACTTCTGTGCCGAAGAATCCTTAATTTTTAATATTGCTAATATTATATTAATTAATTTCTTTTAGTAATATGCTAATAAATAAAACGAAATAACCTAATTTTTCTATTTTGCAGAAAGTATCAATGTTGTATGAGAAAAAAAATTAAAAAAAAAAACGTTACCAAAAAAATTTCAACAAAACCTATTGTCTAAATGTTATGCATTACCAATATCTTAAACAGCAATAATCATTGTTGATGAAAATATGGACGCAGCAAGTGCGTTATTGTAGTGAATTTTCATATAAATGATCTGACACCATTTTTTTTAAATAAGTGCTTATAACTTTTTTTTCGTGTAACGTAGAGTTCTGAACTTCGTTTTGTAGTTTACCTTTTGTAACATAAAGCTAAGTACCAAATTTGGTTACCATGGCTTCGTTATTTTCGGAAATAAATTGTTTTCCGAAAGCAAATCCAAGATTTTTCACGGAAAACCTGGTCCGACTTTCCTGGCTGACAAACTTATCCATGTCACTTACAAAGGGAAGGTACCTGCCAACTTTAATTAAAATTGGCCCATTTTTTTTCGGTGTGATACATACATACATACATACACACGCACACACACACTATGTCGGACCCCTATATATATATATATATATATATATATATATATATATATATATATATATATATATATATATATATATATATATATATATATATATATATATATATATATATATATATATATATAGGTGTCCCACATAGGCCGCACATTAGATGGTAGCTACATTCTGAAAGTTGGTTCAACGCCATATTTATGGAGAGCATCGATATAAGATTATGGCGTCATTCTGTCACTTCCGGTTATACCGGATGTCAGGAAGACCCTATATACTATTACATATTTGTATTCCGCACAAATTTCTAGACGGATTTTGTAGAAAATTAGATATGTAAAAAGGTCATAGTTTTTGGATTAGTGACAATTTTCCAAAAATTTTGACATGTGGATGACAATTTTGAAAACATCACGCCAATCACAAAATCATATTGGAGCTTGAACTTTTGCATACGATTTCGCAATATGACAATATATCAAGATAACAAAGCAGAACTTAAAAAATATACAGCTTTTTACAAATAAACAAATAACCTGTAATTTTTCATAAACTGAAACTAGATTAGGTCAAGAATTTTAAATGGAAAACCTGTATATTGTTGCTTAGATTGATGCAGAATCAAATTCCCTGTAAAATGTTTAGCAGCTTTCTTATACCTAGAGTTAGCCGTTTCTTATATGTACCTACGTTAATTACAAAGTAAAAATAGGACAAGAGAAAAATTATTGTACAAAATAATTTGCTTGTATTTTTCTGGTGGTGGGTAATTTAAAACACTATAATACGTAAACAAAAGTACTTAAACTGACTTACTTCATTAGTTTCAACTGCCTGCATAAACCGCAGTGATTTAATGAAAAAAGCTCTCCATGGAATATAAAGTGTCAAAATTTATTTTTTGCAACAATTTGTATTATTATATGTAAGCTATTCTCTCCTAAGACGCCCCTTTTTAAATAAATTGTACTATAATTATGTCACAAAATAGACATGGTAATTATACATATGAAGATTATATTAATTTACTCCTGGTTTTTTATTTTTTTATTTCAACAACACACCACGAGGGCTTACAGCCTAAATACCATAGTACCGTGGGTGTCGACAAGGAGGAAAGAGGCAACCTGTTAATTCTGGACTTGAAGGTTTGGAGTTTCGGAGGAGAAGGAAAAACATGTGCCGGCAAGGAGTTCCACAAGTTGGAAGTCCTTGGAACAAAAGAGTGGGCATAACAAGATGTTCTATGTCTGGTGACCTGGACTGTAAAAGGGTGCATTCGCTGTGTTCCCCTGGTAGATCTGTTGGGGGCAGCAGGTGGAGGAACTATGGGAGAAAGCTCCTCTGAGCAGTGCCCGTGCAGAAATCTATAAAAGAGAGAGAGGTTACGAACGGCACGTCGGTGGGCAATGGATGGCAGCTTTTGCGTGAGGGTAGGGTCACGGATGAGACGTATAGCTCTGGTATGATCCATGGTGAGTGTCACAAAATTATAAGTAGGCGTTGCAGACTTTTTTAACCATCGTTGGTTGATTTTATACAGCCTGTATTGTTAGCACTTCGTGTTCATCTTGGTTGTGGTGACAATCTAGTTCATAGTACCGACAGAGATATACTTGTGATTCATCTGACTAAGTACTTTCAAGCATGACTATATTTGATGAGCTCCAATAACAGTGAAACCGGTATGTGTTTCTTGTGGTGGCAAAATACACCTGATAAACACTAAGATTGTGATTTAGGATGTTATCTTGAGCAGCATTTCAAACTCGCTTTAAATATTCACACCTTCACTATCCTTTACTATGATGTCAATTTTTTGGAACTTGGAGATACGGCAATTGTGCAAAATTTAGTTAAAAAATAATCTACGGACATAGCCAACGCCAGTGTGAAGTGCTGGCATAACATGAATGAAAAAGGAGATAATTAACTTGCATTCATTGAAACTAGTTTCACTTGGCTGGACGATTTTCTGCGATAAATCACACAAACATAATACGGGTGATTAATTTTAGCCTACGTTTGGCAATACCTGTGACACTTTACAATATTGCATTATGCATATAAAACAATAGATCATTAATACCAGCTGACGAATTTCAGCTATTCATTTCGTCAATTTGTAATTGTACACAAGCTAACACGCAGGTTGAATCAACAAGTCTAATTATTTCGCTTATAATTTGTAACCGTAATCTGCAACGCGTATATTGCACCAGATCTGGGTACAATAGATGCTAAATATGATGTTACAGTAATTGTTACAGTAATAGTGTTGCAAGTAACATAGAGAATTGAAATCTGTTTTGCTATAAAAGATAAAAAAAGTCTGGACGCAAAAGTGCGTTATGGTAGCGATTTTTCATAAAAATGTTTTTAATAGCAAATATGTATTATTTTTTAAGAAAGCAGGCATCAAATTTGGCCACTAGTATAACCTATATAGTGGAAGGAATGTGCCATGTTTCATCAAAATAACTTTATTTTTTGAAAATGTAGAAAAATTTCCGAAAGTAAACTTAAAGTGTTCCCAAAAAAACTGGTTTCTTGGTCAACCTTATAGGTTAATAGCAAATTGAGCTATTCAAATTTGAAGCAATTAATAAAAATTCGCTACCATAACGCACTTGCTGCGTCCCGCATTTCTTTTCTTATTAACATGCTTTATATTTCGATGGAAAATGCAATAACATTAGGCGCGTTTGATTAAAAAAAAAAAGAAAATTTGTATCACCATCGACTTATGGGCAGCCTGTGATTGTAGAAATATTTTTTGAAGATGTAGCTGACGACGAATCTTGTATAATAACGGATATATTGAGCTTTATTGATTTTTCCCCAAAATTCGACAAAAATTATGTACCATTAAACGATAAACTATATAGCTAAGACTACTGCCAAAGCATCAGAGAAAGGGTTTATTTGAAATGAATGTTCTGGAAACATTTGAGTAAAATGAAGGGCAAAGACGGTTGAAGCTAAGACGTCAGGCTTTGTAAAACATTCTTCTTGAGATATTTTGTTTTCAAAGCTCGTATTAGTTCCAGGTTCTTTGCCTAAATGATGCCAATTTTGGCATTTTAGATCGCGACTTTAACGTTTCGAGGGAAACCCGAATTTATTTTCCTTTAAATGCCTATAACTTTATGTCTTTTAACCTGCAGAGCTAAATTTGGCTGGGTAATTTACCTATAAGGATATAAACCCGCGTACCAAATTTGGTTGCCCTTACTTTGTTATTTCCGGAGATATAATTTTTTTTCGAACGAAAACACATTTTCCGGGAAAACCTGGGCCGATTTTCCTGGCTAACAAACTTATCCAAGCCACTTACGAAAGGAAGGTATTCGCTAAATTTAATTAAAATCGGCCCATTATGTTTTGAGTTGTCAGTGTGATGCATATATATATATATATATATATATATATATATATATATATATATATATATATATATATATATATATATATATATATATATATATAAACATATAAAAATTTAAACTGATTTCGGATATGTGTTCTAGGGGGCCTAATTAGCGATCATTTGAAGAAATTTTTTCAAAATTCAAAAGTCGGGATCTCCTCATTAGTGAATTTTTTTTTATAAAGAAAATTCACTAAAAAGCCTGGAAGCAGCAAGTGCGTTATGGAAGTGAATTTTCATAAAAATATTTTTAATAGCAAATATGTCTCTCTAATACAAGCAGGCATCAATCAGGTTAACCTATATAGTAAAAACAATGTACAATATTTAATCAAAATAACTTATTGTTTTAAAATGTACAAAAGATTTCCGAAAATAAACTTAAAATGATTCCGAGAAAACTGGTTTCCTTGCCAACAATAGCAAATTGAGATATTGAAATTTGAAGTATTTAATGAAAATTTGCTACCAAAATGAACTTAACTGCTTCTCGGTTTTTTTCTTACAAACATTAATCAAATTTTTATATTTTATATTCCATATTTCGACAAAAAATGCAAAAACGCAGTAATATAAGGCTGTTCGAAAAAATATTGTAGGTATCACCAACGACTTTTAGCCACCCTGTGATTGTCAAAATAATTTTATAAGATGCAGCTCAAGACATGCTATAATTAACGTATATAACTTTTTCTCGTATGTTGTATAATAACAATTATATTGAGCTTTACCGTAAAAATGCGTCACCCTGTATATATGTAAACAGATAAAAAGTGAAGCTAAACCCGGATATGGATTCTAGGGGACCTAGTTTGTGCTCATTTGAGGAAATCTTTTTAAAATTCAAAAGTCACGGTCTCCTCATAAACTCAACTAAAACTACCGCCGAAGCATAAGAGAAAGTGTCCATTTGAAAACAAAAAATCTGGAACTATTTTGGTAAAATAAAAAACAATGACGGTTGAAGCTAAAACTTAAGGGTTTGTAGAACACTCTTCTTGCAACGTTTTCTTCACATAGTCCGTATTAGTTTCAGGTTCTTTGCCTAAATGTTGTCAATTTAGACATTTCAAATCACGACTGGTGTTTTAAGGAAAACACCAAATATTTTTTCTTTAAATGCCCATAACTTTTTGTCTTTACATTTACAGACCTAAATTTTGGTACATGATTCACTCTTTATAATACAAACAGGCGTACTAAATTTGGCTGCCCTTACTTTGTTATTCCCGGATATATAATTTTTTCCGAAAGAAAATTTGCTGAAAGTCGGCTAATTATTTTTCGAGTTATCGGTATGATATATATATATATATATATATATATATATATATATATATATATATATATATATATATATA
The DNA here is from genome assembly GCA_964006375.1 of Tillus elongatus. NCBI lineage: Eukaryota > Metazoa > Arthropoda > Insecta > Coleoptera > Cleridae > Tillus > Tillus elongatus. Next base: position 108,518,241 of record OZ023267.1, read on the forward strand.
TATATATATATATATATATATATAGTATTCAGTTTTTTTGACAGTAATATTGTTATTTACTTTAAGTAATGTTTCTATTTTACACTGTGAAACCTTAAGTAATAAAATAATGTGTTTTGAAGAATTTGAAATTACTTTTAACGAAAATTTAATAAACTTAAAGAAAGATAGTAATTTTAGAAATCACTACCCCTATTTGTATTTCCTAGACAAAAACAAAAAAAAAATATTAAATACATAATAGTTAGCTGCATATGTCAGTTTGACACTTTTCGACTTCAGTCAAATTTACAAAAAGGTTTTTTTCATGTTTGTTATCCCATAATTAGTTAAAATAAAACTCGAGTAATATGTAAGTATTTTAAACCTTTATATTTTTTCCTATGTAAATTGTAAACTTTTTTCTTTCCATGTTGCAGCCTTGAGAATGGAATAAACTTTTCCGAAAGCTCGGCATTTAATAAAGAGTTCTTATTTTGCAACTGACGGCTTTCCCACAATTTTTTAAGTTTATATATATATATATATATATATATATATATATATATATATATATATATATATATATATATATATATATATATATATACATAAGCATATAAAAATTGAAACTGAGCCTGGGTACGTGGGTACGGGCTCTAGGAGGACTAGTTCGCGCTCATTTGAAGAAGTTTTTTTCAAAATTCAAAAGTCGGGATCTGCTCATTAGTGATTTTTTTTAAAGAAAATTCACTAATAAGTAATAAAATTTTAATCAACTGCACCTCGTCGGCGATCAACGTGGACTTAATGAATCTGACATAATATGTGGACGGAAGGAGAAGCGTAGCGTGTGTGGTTGATCACTGTCGAATTTTAAGACACCCCCTATTGTGGAGCGTTTTTCAAAATGGTTAGTCAAAATGATATCTTACCATCCCAGAAAACTGTGAACATCACCTTTCCAGAGTGGTGAACGTGTTTAAGATATGCAAATAGGACTTTCTCAGAAACCCAAATTGTAAAGAGGATTTGTCAACAAACCGCATACTTATATTAATAATTAAGTCTAAAATCTTGACACTTATTTTGCTTTACATACAGGGTCACTGTCACAAGTCCGCACCATAATGGCCATTTTCATACTATTTGGCTTACGCAAACTTAGAGTTCATGAACAGTTTTTGTTTCGAAGATGATAAAAATGACGTAAACAATTTTTTTATTGATCGGCCATCTTAAATTTAACATATTTTTAAAGATACAGAAAGTTGGATTATTTTGCAAATTGTCGAAAGATTTAAAGAAAAATGGTGTCTTTTTAGCTTTTTGCCCACCCTCCAAATTTGGACAACCTTGACTTTTCTACTTTCAGAATTTCTTGAACCATTCGGATTGACTAAAATCCAAAAAGATACATCAGGATGTAATCCACTAATTAGCCGAAGGTTTTTTTTTTTGGTGTTTCAAAATGTTAGTAATTGGATTTTGTCAAACAAATTCAAAATTTTTTAATAAAATACTAGTTGCTCTAGTTTCAACATTTCACAGAAAAATTTGCCCGGGCGGTCGACCAGGGAGCCGAAGCACAGGGGCGCCGCGAATTTTTCAATGCTCTTTTGGATACCGTGCTTATCTATAAAAGAAAGATTTGAACCGGTGCAAGATTTCTCTGCGACGTGAAGTTTCTTGTTTAATACAAAATAAAGAACGATTATTAGAACATCGTGCTAAATTACAGGAACAGTTAGCTGTCAACTTTAAATCAGATATCGATGGTGATTTGTTGTGCGATGAAATTTTAGGCTTGCAACAGTATCCTGAAGACAATCAAGCAACGCCTATTGAAGCCTTAGACTTTATTAAGAAGCATAACCTTCAAGAATTGTATCCCAACACCCGAATATCGTTGCGTATTCTGTTAACAATACCAGTGACTGTTCCAAGTGGTGAACGCAGTTTTTCCAAACTGAAATGGATAAAAAACCTACTTGCGGTCTACAATGCCTCAAACCAGATTGACCAGTTTGGCCTCACTGTCCATAGAAAATCAAGTTGCAGAAAACCTAGATTTTGCTTGTCTTATTATAAAAAAAGCTAGAAAAGTAAATTTTTAACATGTTTCGAGTTCAACCAACTGCCGGACAACCTTAGAGTTATCTTAAATTTAAAACAAATATGCTACGCAATTAACTTCTTTTATTATTTTAATATATAATTATACATAAGTATTATATCATTATCATATAATAAAGGGCGCCAAATGATTGAGTCGCCCGGGGCGCCTGGGTGATTAAGGCCGGCGCTGCTCCATGTATGGAGTACGGTGGCTAGAAGGCTAAGTTAATTAACGAACTCACTTCTGGTTAGGGATGAATTAAGAAATAAAACTCAACTTCGCAGGAATATCTTGCGACAGGCAGATATCGATTACCTAATTTACACAATTCCCGGGAGAGTAGTACCTACAGTTAAAAAAATAATATATATATATATATATATATATATATATATATATATATATATATATATATATATATATATATATATATATATATATATATATATATACGTAGGAATTTTCGTAAATAAAATGTTGCTATTTGTAAGTTTTGCGGTAGACAGCATATGCGCTTTCGCAAAACATATGTTAGAAATGGAGTAAAGGCTGACATTTTAACAAGTTTGTTTAAATAACAGAAACATCACGGCAATTTTGTTATCAGCGCTATAAAATATCAATATCTGAAACACATATACTTAATAGTGCACCTTTTTAAGAAAACAGATTGGGTAAATAAATTATGAAATAAATTGTATGCTACTAAAACACCCGCAAAAAACTAAAAAGCATGAAACAGTAAATAAATTTGTTACTGAAGTTTGTGTTAGCCACAACTAGTTGTAGAACCACATGGAATTTTCATTAAAGGGTAACCAATGTTACGTTTTTACCATAAGGGCCATTTTATCACGTTTTAATCTGCTTTAACGTAGAATCACATTAGCTACAAACTTTTCCAAGAATAATTAAATCCTATGTTATAATAAAGTATATTTTTCGGCAACCGTCTGGGAAGTACCCACTTCCCGAACGCTTTTTATTTGAGAAAGTAGCATTTCTCCGGCCTAGTCCGGGAAGTACGTACTTCCCGGACTAGGCCGGGAAGAATCACATCGTTGTTGTCATTTTGAATATGAAAATTTTGGTAGGTATGATTTTTATAAATACAGTTGAACATTACCATAGCAACGAAATAACGACTGGCAGCTATCTGAAATGAAATTAGTTCATTGATTGTTGTTGCCCTTACTTGGTGAAACTTGTCCATACTGCATACAGACTTGGAGAATACTTCTCTAGCTTCACTGTTGGTTTTTAGTGGTGAAGGACGTAGCCAGCGCGTGAGCTAACTGGAGCAAGTGGCCCTTCGAATTCTGGAAGTTCTAGGATGTTCTTCAATGCTTCTGTGACTATAGTTTCGCTGCTTGACAGCATTTTCAGACAGATTAAAATTGAATTAGTACGAAATCATGACAACTACAAATAAATATCTGTTGCTAGGTTATGATATGATGTTTTGATCAAAAAATTTTATCAAATAGACATTTTGAAAACCTCATCTGTCATCTGTGTTTCATTTTATTTTCTATTTGATAAAATTTTTTGATCAAAACATCATATCATAACCTAGCAACAGATATTTATTTGTAGTTGTCATGATTTCGTACTAATTCAATTTTAATCTGTCTGAAAATGCTGTCAAGCAGCGAAACTATAGTCACAGAAGCATTGAAGAACATCCTAGAACTTCCAGAATTCGAAGGGCCACTTGCTCCAGTTAGCTCACGCGCTGGCTACGTCCTTCACCACTAAAAACCAACAGTGAAGCTAGAGAAGTATTCTCCAAGTCTGTATGCAGTATGAAATTAGTTGCTATCTGAAATGAAATTAGTTGACATTTAAATTTTCGAAAGTTTGCATGGCTTTTGGTCGCAATTGTCGCAATAAACTATGGAAAGCAACAGCGATAGTGAGTTTGAAAATGTACCGTACGAAATTTCCAATGCAGCAGCTGCTGCTACAGCACAATTATTGCCTGAAAAATCAAAGTCCAGGTATGAAAACGTTTATGATTTGTTCACGAGATGGGTGGATATGAAGAAATGCAAAACTATTACAGAGGATGTAATTTTAGCTTACTTGGCGCAAAAATCTGAAACTGTCAAATCCTCTCCCCTGTGGAGCATGTACTCTATGTTGAAAAGTACAATTTTAGTGAAGAAAAATGTAAACATAGCCACTTTCCCAAAGGTAATCACATTTCTTAAAAGGAATAATTTTGGTTATAAAGCAAAGAAATCAGAAGTCTTCAGCAGCGAGCAAATCAACAAATTCATTAGAGAAGCAGATAATGAAACATATCTAATGCTAAAGGTAATTTTAACAAAATATTACGATTGTAGGATATAAAAGTATCAACTTAATTCGCTTCATTTTCAGGTAGCAACAATTATTGGGTTAGCCGGTGCGTGTAGACGGGAAGAACTAACAAAAATGTCAATTGATATACTAAACGACAAAGAGGACATGTTGCTTGTGAAAATACCAGATTCTAAAACACATATGAAAAGAAACCTTCATGTATAGTTTTGAGTTCAATTTTTTGAGAATTGTTCAAGTGAGTATGGTTCATTTTTTCACTTGTTTCTTTGCCTTAGTGGTTCTCATTGGGTTTCTTGCTTAACTTTGCCTGCCTGCTGTGTTGTTTAACTTGTCGGTTTCACTCATTGGCTTTGCTATTGCTTCAACAATAGACTTGCTTATTTTAGTGTTCAAATTATCAGTTATTACACTTTGACAGTTTTTTGTGTCTTTCAGTGCTTTTTTAGTTGCTTGATGCATTTAACTTTGTTAACGTAGTTTGCATGTTCAAATCAATATTTTAACTGTGGTTACTGTATCTATAGTTTTTAGATTTTTAGATTTTGACTTGACTGTTGGTCAGTGTTTCTTCTGTGTGACTTGTGACCTTTGACTTTTCTGTGAGGGTCACCTTGTCATCATTGTGCTCGGTGATGCACAATTGCCTACCGGAAAAACTAATGTTTTTCTGACAGACCTGTCTTGTTTGTGTTTTTAGATTTTCCCCTGAGGATGACCTCTTTGAGTGTCGAAACGCGTCGGGAGTAAGAGAAATCTTAAGTAAATTTTGGTGTCTGGAGGAGAAGCCGCTACATTCAACGTTTAATTATGGTAATCCCAGTCGGTGTGACGTTCAGAAATGATATTGAGAGAACTTTTGTTGTAATTGGGCAAGAAACCCTGCTGTTGTATAGGCAACATTTATCTTTACGGCCATCCCATACTCCACATAACAGATTATTCGTGAATTACAAAAAAGGAAGATGTTCGATTCAGCCCGTTGGTATCCACAGTTTTGGGAATCTCGGATTAAGAATTGCAGAATTTTTAAATTTACCCAATCCTAAAAATTACACAGTCCATAGCATGCGTCGAATATATGCGACAATATTTGCTGATAATGGTGGAAACATCACAAATTTGAAGAGACACGGTGGCTGGAAGTCTACCAATGTCGCTGAAGGATATATAGACAATTCACTAATAAACAAAATTAAAATTGCCAATACCATTCAAAAATTATCAGATGAAAACAATCAATATGAAACGGAAACTTTACCTTCTTGTTCCGACTACAAAAGGCATTTAAATATACCAAGCATTTCAAACAAATTAAATCCTTTCAATATTAGCAATTGCTCGAATTTTAATATAAATATTAATATAAATAAGAATTTGAATGTTTCTGTTTGTACCTATCTTCTGTTCGAATTTCAATATTTAATACAAATAAGAATTATAATGTTCGAAATTTTGTTCTACAAAGAAATATAACAAAGAAATGTGTCGCATTGATTTGTTATTCTACACGGTTGCCGAAAAAATAGTGTACGCAACACGTACGAAAACAGTTTTTTTGGACTCGCAGATTTTGTTGACTCGTCCAAAAAAAAAACCAGTATTTTCCGGACTTGTAACGTAAGTTACTATTTATTTGTTATAGTTTATTATTGCTAATTAAGAAACCCAAATTAATGCCGATAAAACAACACTTTTATCACTAAATGATAAGATACTCACGGAAGTTATCACGAAACACAGTCACTCTCACAAAGAACACAAGCTACCCAAATCCACTTCGCGGTCAACTCATATCTCTATGGAAACCGAGTGTGTTGAATGTCGAATCTCGCCGCAGACTGTTTAACTAGAAGATTGTATGTCGCAATATCATTTTACCTTGCCTCGTATGCATTCTTATCAAAACACTCGCACGTTTGGACGAAACGCACGTATATAATATGCACTCTGCAATTTATTGGTGTAACTGGCTTGTATCGACGCCCACGAGCTACAAGATATTGGTACAATACAAACAATATTAGCCGAGTAACAGACCTAACACAAGACTGTTAACTAATGTAGTGTTGTATATATATATTGTTAAATCTATTATGATTTAATTTGCCTCTTGCTATTTGATGTTTGTGAAAGTGACAATCAAGAATAAAGTTATGTAGGCTCATCAAAAATTAATCTAAAGTAGTAAAGTTTATTAGTCAGCTTATTTGAGGTAGCATTGAATGTTGACTGGATTTCATTATTTAACACTGTACTTAAGAAGCCATAAACTTGATCTTCAATACATACAGATGTAGAGACTTCTTCTCTGGCTTCACAAGTGTTGGAGTTTTCTCTGTAACCGGTTTCGCTGCTTGAAAGCATCATGGGACAAGAGAAAATTGAATTTATTTTTCTCTGTAACCGGTTTCGCTGCTTGAAAGCATCATGGGACAAGAGAAAATTGAATTTATTTATACGCATTCCTGACAACTATAAATAAAAACTGGTTGCTTTGTTATGGTGTTTTGATCAAAAAGTTCTTTAGAAGGAAACAAAAAGGTTCGGGACGCAGGAAGTGCGTTATGGTAGTGAATTTTTATTAAATGTTTCAAACCTGAATAACTCACTTTTCTATAGGCTTAGAAAGTTGAGTTTTGGTAAGTAGTAAGGCCTTTTCCAAGGCAACATATCGCCAAATTTCATTTTTTCTAAAGAAAATTGAAAATTTGTATAATTCAATTTTCTATAAATTTAGAACGTTGACTTTTGGTGTGTGGTAAGGCCTTATCCAAGGCAACACATTCTCCAAATTTCATTGAAATAGCTGTGTAATTTTCGGAGACAAAATTTTTTTTCGAAAGAAAACTCACAATTTTCCCGGAAAGCCTTGTCCGATTTTCCTGGCTAACGAACTCATCCAAGCCATTGTTAAAATAAAAGCACTTGTCCAGTTTCATCGAAATCGGTTAATTATTTTTTGAGTTATCAGCTGGATATATATATATATATATATATATATATATATATATATATATATATATATATATATATATATATATATATATATAAATTAAAACTGACCCCGGATATGGGTTCTAGGGGTCCTAGTTCGCGCTCATTTGAAAAATTTTTTGCAAAGTCTCACTATCGATACCTCTCTATTAGTGATTTTTTTTAAATAAAAATTTACTAATATAGCAAAAATTCGGGACGCAGAAAGTGCGTTATGGTAGCGATTTTTTTTAATACTTCAAATTTATATAACTCATTTTGCTATAAATCTAGAAAGTTGAATTTTAGTATATAATAAGGCCTTTACCGGTGCAACATACCTGCCAACTTTCTTCAGAATAACTTTGTTATTTTTGGTGATGCAAATTTTTCTTTAAGAAAAATCTTTTTTTTTTAGAAAGACCGGTCTGATCGGGCTGGCTAACGAACTCTTCCACGGTCTTAACCAGATGAAGATATGTGCCAAGTTTCGTTCGCATCAGTTTAGTATTCTTTGAGTTATAGCTCGGATACATGCATACATACAAACACACACACACACACACACACACACACACACACACACACACACACACACACACACACACACACACACACACACACACACACACACACACACACACACACACACACACACACACACACACACACACACACACACACACACACACACACACACACACACACACACACACACACACACACACACACACACACACACACACACACACACACACACACACACACACACACACACACACACACACACACACACACACACACACACACACACACACACACACACACACACACACACACACACACACACACACACACACACACACACACACACACACACACACACACACACACACACACACACACACACACACACACACACACACACACACACACACACACACACACACACACACACACACACACACACACACACACACACACACACACACACACACACACACACACACACACACACACACACACACACACACACACACACACACACACACACACACACACACACACACACACACACACACACACACACACACACACACACACACACACACACACACACACACACACACACACACACACACACACACACACACACACACACACACACACACACACACACACACACACACACACACACACACACACACACACACACACACACACACACACACACACACACACACACACACACACACACACACACACACACACACACACACACACACACACACACACACACACACACACACACACACACACACACACACACACACACACACACACACACACACACACACACACACACACACACACACACACACACACACACACACACACACACACACACACACACACACACACACACACACACACACACACACACACACACACACACACACACACACACACACACACACACACACACACACACACACACACACACACACACACACACACACACACACACACACACACACACACACACACACACACACACACACACACACACACACACACACACACACACACACACACACACACACACACACACACACACACACACACACACACACACACACACACACACACACACACACACACACACACACACACACACACACACACACACACACACACACACACACACACACACACACACACACACACACACACACACACACACACACAGAGATATATATATATATATATATATATATATATATATATATATATATATATATATATATATATATATATATATATATATATATATATATATATATATATATATATATATATATATATACAATAAAATTCAGGCGGACCTTGGTTTCAGGTTCTAGGGGCCCAAATTCGCGCTCATTTGAAAAAAAAGTCTCACCATCGATACCTCTCTATTAGTGAATTTTTTTAATAACAAAAAATTTCGGGACGCAGCAAGTGCGTTATAGTAGCGAATTTTCATAAGAATTGTACACTATTATTATACGGAATATTAGTAAAGTTAATACTTTAAACTTACACAGACCTTGCAGATTGATTTTAGAGGTCTTAGTACGCGCACATTTGAAGAATTCTTTCGAAAGTGTTACCATCGATATCTCTCTATTATCAAAAAAATCTTGCGTTGTAACTCCTTTTGAGAAAAATGCCCAAAACTCAATTTTCTATGAAGCTAAAGAACTAAATTTTGCTATATCTGTAGATAGTGTAAGTCTCTTTAAAAGAAACTTGTATTACAAATTTAATTAAAGTTATACAGAAAATTTACAGAAGGAAACTTAAGTCATATTTAGAAAAGTAAAGTATCTGCCAAATTAAAAACGTAGCACTTATCTTTTCTTATTAATCGCCGGTATGATTTCATCTTAGTCAACCTAACCAAACCGGCTTTTTTAATATCAACAATAACAAAATTATAATTTCAGACTCAAAGGTGACAAACTTATTTAGACTTTTTAAACAAAAATGAGATCTTGTTCAAAACATATGAAATGTGTGCACTATTGCTTGACCAAATGTCAAAATAAAACATAAAAAAAGAACATACATTCGTCCAGCTGGATTCGATCGCGTAACCTTCCGCTTAGGAGGCAAGCGCGTAGGCCCCTGCGCCATCGAGGCACACGTCAAGTAACGTTTTATTTTCGAGGTACTTTAGATGTGCTTCATGTCTGGTATATTATATTCAAAGTATACGTAACAATTATTAATTACATAATTAGTAGAATTACCATTGAAACACATCCCACGACTCTTTCGGTCTTATAAGACGTCTTACGTTTAAGCCTAAAGAAAAAAAACTATTTTCGAATCATTTTGATAGAGACTTGGCTTGATTTTGTTTAAATTTCTGCTATATTATGCGACAGCATATATCTATGCTGCGCTAAAACTGTATTTGGGTCCGTTAATAAAGCCACAAATATAGTGTATTTTAATAATTGATTGAATCCCCCACTTAACCCTTTAAGTATCAGTGGTACCTATGTTTACCATTAACATTTTAAGGCGTTTTACCTATTTATTATAAATTTTTAATTCCATGTCGTCTGCCATTTTCCATAATTGCGCACGAGAATTTACGATTGTTGGTTTCGCTAGAATGTTTTGTGCCTGGTATATACAGGACTTTCATTCATCCCCGAACCCCACGTGACAGGATTATGTCTCTCTCTTAGTGGAGTATGATTTTATGAGTTTGCAGTCAAAAAGTAGCCAAAAAAACCACTAGACTAGGGACCCTAAAGTTACTGAATCAATTGACAATTGACAGTTCAGTCCATTGGCGCTCATTTGCCTTTTGACGGTTATTTTGTATTTTGTATGTATATTGTGAATTTTCCAAGTTCGACTAGTGTTTACCTTCTTCAATTAATTTTCTATCTGTTGGACAATAAAAAGAAACAGTTTTTATCAAAACTTAGCATTTTCATTGCGTTTTTACGCAAGTTAAAAGTATAAGTATGTTAAGGTTATGTTCATTTATTTTTTCCATTTTTTTAGACTTGATTGTAAAGATGCCTTTCACACCGGAGCAGGATGCTTTTATCTTAATGGCCCATTTTCGCAGTGGTACACGAAATCCAAATGAAAGTTGGTCATATTCGATACAATCTTGCATCGAGCAATATTCTGAAGCTTTTCCCGAGGAAAACATTCCATACCATATTTTTAAACACCATAGATTGGTCCTTATTAAACGATATGAGGAAAAGCACTGTATTTGCAAAGGCAAATCTACAGGCAGGCCAACTATTCTAACAGAGAATGTTGTTGACGATATTCGACATCGCATGGAACGAAGCCCTACCAAATTTGTTCCTCGGTTATCTTCCCAAACAGGTACATATTTGTTACATATGTTACACAATACACATTCCTAAAACCGTAAATTAGATGTTTAAATAATCTGGCCTCAATTTGTTTACGTACATTACAAAATTTCAAGTTTAATTAAAATGTATGTAAAATTTTATAATCTAATTGGTTTTAGCTTCTGTACTTAACTACGTTTAACAAAAGTATTCCACCAATTACGAGTGCGTTCAACACCATCTCAAAGGTGTTAGTTCATGCCACTTCAAGTTGTCACTTGTGAAATATATTTTTCCACGTAACCTTTTAGAAAGTATTTTACATTCACAAATTTTACTCTATAAAAATAGTTATATTATGCTATAATTGTTGATCTAATTATTGTAATTTTTGTTATAGGTCTGTCGATTGGCTCTTATCACACAGCACTAACCAAGGTCTTGCATATGCATCCCTATAAAGTGTCCGTTGTTCACGAGTTACATCCAGCTGACTATAACCAACGAATACGATATTGTCATTGGTTTAATGCAAATTTAAATAACAATAATGTCATTTTATTTTCAATTTGATAAAATTTTTTGATCAAAACATCATATCATAACCTAGCAACAGATATTTATTTGTAGTTGTCATGATTTCGTACTAATTCAATTTTAATCTGTCTGAAAATGCTGTCAAGCAGCGAAACTATAGTCACAGAAGCATTGAAGAACATCCTAGAACTTCCAGAATTCGAAGGGCCACTTGCTCCAGTTAGCTCACGCGCTGGCTACGTCCTTCACCACTAAAAACCAACAGTGAAGCCAGAGAAGTATTCTCCAAGTCTGTATGCAGTATGGACAAGTTTCACCAAATAAGGGCAACAACAATCAATGAATTTAACAATAATGTATTAGATCTAACATTTTTCTCTGATGAAGCATGGGTACATTTATCGGGCTACGTCAATAGTCAAAACTATCGAACGTGGGGTACGGAAAATCCACACATCTTCATTGAAACACCTCTACATCCTCAGAAGGTTGATATATGGGTGGCAATTTCTAGAAGGAGAATAATAGGCCCGATTTTTTTCGAGACACAGTAAATGGAGAACGGTATCGAACCATTTTACGGCAAGCACTGGAAATAATGCACAATGACGAACTTCAACATGGATATTTTCAACAAGATAGAGCCACAGCACATACTGCAGTCGAGACTTTACGATATTCAGAGGAATTTTATGGTGATCGTCTAATTAGCAGGGGTTTGTGGCCGGCACGAAGTCCTGATCTGACGCCCTTAGACTTTCATCTGTTCGGTCGTATTAAAAATAATATATTTATAAATCGTCCGCACACACTTGAGGAGTTGGAGGCAGCTATTCAGCATGAAATAGACTCTATTACACCAAATGAATTGGAAAATGTTTTTGAGTGCATGAAATGAAGGGTAAATTTATGTTTACAAAACGAGGGTGGTCATTTTGAACCCTTTTTATAAGAAATACAAAATTTTTAAAAACTTATGTTATTTACTGAACACTAGGTAACATGTTTTTTGTAATGCTAGTTTTGTTGGTTTTATTTTGACATCTATACAAAATAAAAGTAATATTTTATAATGTTTTTAATTTAGTTTTTTAACAATCAATAACAGTAAACCATACATGAACAGACTTGCTGTTAAAAATAATAAATACATTTAAGACATTTACTGTTTCATCTTATTATAATTTTTATATTTTTTATAAAACCCCAAAGGAAATATGAGACGACACTGGCAACATAGGGATTTCATTTATTCAGGTTGGACAACCGTGTATGCCGGGTGCCTAACTTAAGCGGTCACGTGGGGTTCGGGAATTAATGAAAGCCCTGTATTTAGTTTGGTTACCGTTGACGTTTGGTTTATACCTGTTGTATGAGTTAATATACGCGTGGCAGTTAACTACTCTGTCTGTCAGGCATTGGACTTTAACTACTAAGTCGTTTCAACGCATGTCTTTGGGATTTTATTTTTAATTTGGAAAAAACTCTAGATATTGTGTACCAAATTACTTAAAATTCATAATATAGGTTAATTTGCACTATTTCTAGCTACAGAAAAGCTACATAAAAGCGTTATAACTTCTGAACAAAAAGTCTGGACGCAGCAAGTGCGTTATGGTAGTGAATTTTCATAGAAATATTTTCTTAATAAATGCTTATGCATTTATTAAGAAAATATTTCTATGAAAATTCCCCACCATAACGCACTAGCTGCGTCCAGACTTTCTGTTCAGAACTTATAACGCTTTTAAAATAATTGACTCCTTACACACTAATATGTAATCATACTTTAACAAAATCAAGATCGTGTATTGTAACGAACAGAAAGAAAAATGTCGGCTATAGTAAATGTTCAGAGAAGTTAGTCTATTTTCCTGGATCATAATTGACAACGACGAACTAAACTCTTCCAAGCGTTATAAATTCATATTATTTCTAACACGTGTAATCTGCAGTAATTGATTAGGATAATTTATTTTTACGACCTAAACAAATTCCTCCAAGTGACCCCATGTATAAAAATTCCACGTAGTTAAGTCGGGTAATCTAGGTGGCCATTACCAATCCATTTATTTGAGAAATGAGTATGCAGCCATAGGGTGGTCTTCCTCGGTGAGGCGGAACCAGTCACACTGATACCACATATTTTGCGTCAGGTGGGATAAAACATGTTTCAGGAGATCAAAGAATATCATGTTCAAAAAGTTATGGTACCTCTCTGCATTGAAATACATTGTTGTTAAATAAGCCATCCCAAACATCAAACCTAAATCTGTGCTGGAAATGACGCATGCTTGTCCTATGTGGATTGTCCAGATACCAAATGTGGTCATTGTGGTTTACCGCCTCTTGGAAAATTGCATTGATTCGACCATATAATTATAAATTAAATGAAGTTGTTTTGTTGGGCGTTTTGTTGCAAAATCCACTAACAAAAATGAATCGCTGTTTAGCATATTCTTAAAGCAATGCTTGTACACTGTGTCGATGGTAAGGGTGCAGCTTTTTGTGTTGTATTGTTCGCGACACAAAGCTTTGTGATAGCCCAAACTCTCGCGCTATTCGTCTGGTATTAATTTCTGGTCATTAAGTTATAACGTTCTCGACATCTTGAACATTTGTATTATGCGGGTGAATTGTACTAGGAGGAGCGGCAGTACAAGTCATGCGAAGTCTTGCAAATAATGTACTAAATATGGAACGCGACGGTTAATGTCTATTTCGATATAGAACAGTCTGGACTCAGCAATTGCGTTATGGAAGTGAATTTTCATAAACACGTTTTTAATTACAAATATATCGTTCTAATGTAAGCAGGCATCAACTTGGTTACCGGTATAACCTATATGGTAGGAACAATGTACCATATTTTATCAAAATAATTATTTGAAAATGTACAAAAATTTTCCGAAAATAAACTTTAAATGTTTCCGAGACAACTGGTCTCCTATCCAATGAACCTTAGGTTAATAGCAAATTAAGTTATTGAAATTTGAAACATTTAATGGAAATTCGCAACCAAAACGCCGTTGCTGCGTTCATACCAAAATTTTCCGAAAATAAAGTTAAATGTTGGTTTGCTAACCAACAAAACTTACGTTAATAGCAAATTGAGTTATTGAAATTTGAAGGATTCAATGAAAATTCGCTACCAAAACGCACTTACTGCGTCTTTTTTCTTCTAAACATGCATAATATTTCGATAAAAAAATGCAAAAATGCAGTAACGAATTTGTTCTACGAAAATTAGCTAAAAATTATAGACCGTTAAACCATAAACTTCACTAAACCTACAGCGAAAGCATCAACAACTAAACCGACAGCCAAAGCATCAGATAAAGGGTTTATTTGAAATGAATTTTCTGGAAATACTTTAGTAAAATGAAGGGCAATGACGGTTGAATCTGAAACTTAAGGGTTCGCAGAACACTCTTCTTGCAGCCTATTCTTTTCTCAATCCGTATTTGTTTCACGTTCTTTGCCTCAACATTGCCAATTTTGACGTTTTAAATTGCGAATTTGACGTTTTGAGGAAAACTCCAACATTGGTTTTTTAGCTGCCCGTAACTTTTTTGTGTTTAAACTTAGAGACCTAAATTTTGATACATGGTTCACTCTTTATAATACAAATACGCGCATGAAATTGCCTTTACTTTGTTATTTCCGGAGATTTAATTTTTTTTAGAAAGAAAACACAAAATTTTCCAGAAAAACCTGGGCCGATTTTCCTAGGTAACGAGCTTATCCAAGCCACTTACAAAAGGAAGGTATTCACCAAATTTGATCAAGATCAGCCCATTATTTTTTGAGTTATCGGTTTGATATATATATATATATATATATATATATATATATATATATATATATATATATATATATATATATATATATATATATATATATATATATATATATATGTATGTATCAAACCGAAAACATGTTTCTTTAGCTACCCGTAATTTTTTTGTCCTTAAACTTAGAGACCTAAATTTTGGTACATGGTTCAGTCTTTATAATACAAATACGCGTACCAAATTTGGTTGCCCTCACTTTGTTATTTCTGGAGATATATATTTTTTTAGAAAGAAAACAAAAAATTTTCCGGGGAAACCTGTTTCGATTTTCCTGGCTAACGAACTTATCCAAGCCACTTGCAAAAGGAAGGTACTTACCAAAATACAGCCTATAGTTAATGTATATAATTTTTTTCGTATTGTGCATAATAACGAATATATTGAGCTTTAAAGATTTTGTACGAAAATTCGACAAAAATGATATACCATTAACCGATAAACTCTATAGCCAACACTACTGCCAGAGCATCAGAGAAAGGGTCTATTTGAAATGAATTTTCTGGGAATATTTTAGTAAAATGAAGGACCATGACAATTGAAACTAAGACTTCAGGCTTTGTAAAATATTAATCTTGAGACATTTTCCTTTAACAGCTTATATTAGTTTCAGGTTCATTGCCTAAATATTATGAATTTCCACGTTTTAAATCGCGACTTTGACGTTTCGAGGAAAACCCAAATTTATTTTTCTTTAAATGCCTGTAACTTTTTTGTCCTTTAACCTACAGAGCTAAATTTTGGTAGGTAACTTACATATAGTGACATAAATCCGCGTACCTAATTTTGTTTCTCTTACTTTGTCAATTCCGGAGATACTTATTTTTTCTAAAGAAAACACAAAATTTTCCGGGAAAACAGCGGCGGATTTTCCTATCTAAAGAACTTATCCAAGCCACTTGGGATAGGAAAGTACTCACCAAGTTTTATCAAAATCGGTCCATTATTTTTTAGTTATACGTGTGACACATAAATATATATATATATATATATATATATATATATATATATATATATATATATATATATATATATATATATATATATATATATATATATATATATATAAACATATAAAGTCTGAAACCGGCCTCGGATTTGGATTCTAGGGGCGCTCATTTGAGGAAATTTTGTCAAAATTCAAAAGTCGGGATCTCCTCATTAGTGAATTTTTTTAAATAAAATTCACTAAAAACAATGCTTGCAAAGACTATGTTGACATCCATAGCCGCTGACAGTTTGGATGATGTAGATTCATTTAAATATTCCTACCAATGGAAGTTGAACTCGAGACACGCCATGTCTAAATTTGTTAACACCCTTACAACTGAGTCATGATACAAATTATTTTCCATATTTTTCCTACAGCTCCACATTTTCTACATTAAAAATCATTGAGCAGCTTATTATCAATTGAATAAAATGTGATAGAGAAATTTTATTCAAATGAAATAGAAATCAGAATTAGTAACATAATGAAATAAGATTTGTGTAGCCTACTTTATACCTGATTATCTTAAGTAGAATAGAAAAGATAAATATGTGAAAAATTCAGATCACTCATGCGTGAACCTCATAATTATTACAAGTATAACTGCGTTTACCTCTTTTCCTAACCTTGACAAACCATTTCACTTTCTAGAGCAATCTTATTTTTAATAAGGAATGTAAATACATCAAATGATTTAAATTTACTCATTTCAAACAACCCGAGAAATGTTTGCTATTTCATTTGTTTTTATAATTAAGTTAATACAGTTACGTTGGTAAAACAAAAACTGTGAATGGAAACATTTTTGTTATGCAATTTTTTAATACAAATCGTTTATTTTAAATTTTTTATTTTTAGAAAATTTTGGTAAACGAATTTATAAAGTGGTAATGCCTTTGGCATTTTTTTTTTCAAACGATCGAGAATTAGAGTCACTGGAACCTATATCCGTGAGGATTTCCCTTCTATTAGTCGTTTGAAAAAGTACATACGTAAATGAATACTGTTTTTAGTGAATTTTCTTAAAAAAATGATATGATATGATAATGAGGAGATCCCGACTTTTGAATTTTGAAAAAATTTCTTCAAATGAGCGCTAATTAGGCCCCCCAGAACACATATCCGGGGTCAGTTTCAATTTTTATATGTTTATATATATATATATATATATATATATATATATATATATATATATATATATATATATATATATATATATATATATATATATATATATATATATATATATATATATATATATATATATATATATATATATATATATATATATATATATATATATATATATATATATATATATATATATATATATATATATATAAACACAGATCTCTTCATTAGCGAATTAAAAAAAATCGCTAAAAAACTTTTAATTATAGATTTAATAGTGGGTGCTTTGTCATTGCCAATCTTTTCCTCATCTTTAGTGAATTTTGTATCACACCGATAACTCAAAAAATAATGGTCCGATTTTGATTAAATTTGGTGAATAAATTCCTTTTGCAAATGGCTTGGATAAGTTCGTTAGACAAGAAAATCTGCCTAGGTTTTCCCGGAAAATTTTGTGTTTTCTTTCGAAAAAAAATTATATCTCCGAAATTAACAAAGTAAGGGCAACCAAATTTGGTACGCGGGTTTACATCCTTATAGGTAAGTTACCTACCAAAATTTAGCAATGTAGGTCAAAAGACAAAAAAGTTATAGGCATTTAAAGAAAAATAAATTGGGGTTTTCTTCAAAACGTCAAAGTTGCGATATAAAACGTCAAAATCGGCAACATTTAGGCAAATAACGTGAATATAATACGGGCTATGGGAATCAAGTGTCTCAATAAGGATGTTTTACAAACCCTGAAGTCTTAGTTTCAACCGTTATTGTCCTTCAATTTACTAAAATGTTTTCAGAAAATTCATTTCAAATAGACCCTTTCTCTGATGCTGGGCAGTAGTTTTAGCTATAGAGTTTATCGTTTAATTATATATAATTTTTGTCGAATTTTCGTAAAAAATCAATAAAGCACAATATATCCGTTATTATACAAGATATGAAAAATATCTTTATACATTAATTATAGGGTGTCTTGAGCTACATCTTCAAAAAATATTTCTACAATCACAGGGTGGCCCAAAAGTCGTCGGTGATACAAATATTCTTTTTTTTTTTAATCTAACACGCCTTATGTTATTGCATTTTTGCATTTTCCATCGAAATATAATGCACGTTTGTAAAAAAGAAATTCCGGATGCAGCAAGTGCGTTATGGTAGCGAATTTTGATCAAATGCTTCATATTTGTATAGCCCAATTTGCTATTAACCTATAAGGTTGACCAAGAAACGAGTTTTTCCGGGAACACTTTAAGTTTACTTTAGGAAATGTTTGTACATTTTCACACAATAAAGTTATTTTTATGAAACATGGCACATTGTTCTTACCATATAGGTTATACTGGTAACCGAAATTGATGCCTCTTTTCTTAAATTAAAAGAAAAACACATATTTGCAAATAAAAATATTTTTATGAAAATTCACTACCATAACGCACTTGCTGCGTCCCGAGTTTTTTTAAAATTATTTTGCAGTCACAAATATGTACATATTACATATGTATGTACATGATATTCATTCTCAATGATTCGTTTTACGTCGTTTCACTTAACGTCGCGTTTTTTGAATCCTTACCTAGGACGTTAAGCGGGGACTTGCTGTACACACTTTCTCTGATGTTTTGGCGGTAGTTTTAGTTAAGTTTATGGTTTAACGTCCATAATTTTTAGGTAATTTCCGTAGAAAAAAATTCGTTAATGAGGAGACCGCGACTTTTGAATTATAAAAAGATTTCTTCAAATGAGCGCAAACTAATCCCCCTAGAATCCATATCCGGGTTTTCATTCAGTTTTTATCTGTTTACATATATACAGGGTGACGCATTTATACGGTAAAGCTCAATATAATTGTTATTATACAAGATACGAAAGAAAGTTGTATACGTTAATTATAGGACGTCTTGAGCCGCATCCTATAAAATTATTTTGACAATCACAGGGTGGCCGATAAGTCGTTGGTGATACCTACAAATTTTTTTCGAACACCCTTATATTATTGCTTTTTTGCATGTTTTTATCGAAATATGATGCA